>JAVHNF010035881.1:0-10517 GCA_034783455.1 Micropsitta finschii
CCCTCGTCTCTGCTGGCTCTCACGGGGCTTTTGGGGAGCTCTTGTACGACTCAGCACCGTGTCGAAGGGAAGTAGTCTGTTCCAAGGGGTATTGGGTGGGGGGTTGCCGTCCCCCGGCGCCATTTTGTTGTCCCTGTTTGCACCTCCGGCCCTGTCACCGCACGCTGAGTACCGAGTCTCTCCTTCCCCACACGCATCCGCAGGCAACCAGGCCAAAAATGGGGAAGGCATCTAAGCGGAAGCGAAAGGTCTCAGCGCCTTCCACAGCCAGGGGCCCTGTGAAGTCAGCTATGGCCATTGTCAAGAGTAACCCCTTTGAAGTGAAAGTCAATAGGCAGAAGTTTAACATCTTGGGGAGGAAGACCAAGAATGATGTGGGGCTGCCTGGTGTCTCACGGTCCAAGGCCATCAAGAAGGTAAGAGGGCATCAGAAGTTGGAAAAAAGGATGGCATCTGTGGATATAACTGTGCTGAAGAGGTGACAAGCCTGGAGCCGTCTCAGGTCATATGAGAGGCTGCCTCTGTTGTGCACATTGAGCAGATGGTGATGGAGAGCCAGTTGTAAACGTCTGTCCGGTGCAATTCACAAGGTTTAGTAGTGGAAGTCTCCCTTATGGCATATGTGAGAATGTTTCTCTTTTCAGATTTCCCAGAGCACAATGGCACATGTATGCAGGAAGGTACTGGACCAGAGTGCAGGTGGTCCTCAGTGTTCATAATGTTAGTCAGTTTTGGTCACTTCAGGATGTTAAAATTCTTACAGTCGTGGAGTGTTGCTGTAATAGTGAAAGTTTGAAAGGGCACTAAGGTCTGAATGCAGTGAGATATGTGTAGATACAGAGAAACTACCATTAATTTGGAAAGCATGTAGATGACTTTTTGTGCGCTGGTTAAATAATGTAGAACTATATTGCGATGCAAAATAATTATCTGTCCTTGTTGCTCTCATTAGAACGGTTGTACAGCTTAACAGTAAATCTGTCTACCATCTATATAGTATTACAGTTGCCTCTTTATCTGCTTGACATCACTAGCTACCTGGTCAAATCTGTAATGCATAAGGGAGGACATTGTGTCGTACTACACATCTGAGATTCTGGCAACCTACCCTGTCCTTGAGTGCAGCACTGGAATTTTTTATGATCTGTTCCTTGAGACAAACCAGAAAGAAATTAAAACCTCTGTTAATTCTGTTAAGGCTGAAAAAAGCATGATTTGAAAGTATGTCCCTGAGATTCTCTCTGACATGTTACATACAAGCTGCTGTTGAACAGAATTTAGAGCACTCGCTAAAAGGAGAAGCTCATTTTTTAAAGTAGTGTAGCAAAAGAAAATTGATAGTTTATCATTTTTGTGTGCATTAAATATTTTATAAGTGATAAAAATGCTTTTCTATATCCCAGGTATTAAGAGATATTAAAGCTTAGGCACAGTGTTTAAGCTGCATGATAATTGATATGTTCTGTGCAAGAAGTAAATGCCAGGTAGAACTGACACAGTGGTAGCTGAAATCTGAGTCCTGGTGTGACAGCAGTATCTGAAAATTGTGAATGCTCAGTGAGGCTGCAGAGACCTGTTGTAGGAAACTCAGCCTTTTTCTTTAGTGAAGCAGTTTGTGAGTTTGTGGTAATATGAATAGGAGCAGTACCTTTCTGTAAAGTTTAGTTAATGTATTTTAAATAAACATGGAGGGTTGTTGTTTTTTTTTTTTTTTTTTCAGGCTAAACACAGCCAGCATTTTCTTCCTTTAGAAACTATGTAATATCTTCAGCATGAAGTCCTAAATTAGCTTTCAGTCTTCATTACTGTTCGCTCAGATTTTAGAAAATTTCATGAATGTTGAATATCGTGTTTTAAGGTCTTGAGGCTTTAAGAGAAATAAATTAGATGCTTGCCATGAGTTAGATCACTGGCATTACAAAGTAAACCTGTTTTCTTACCTGCACCATAAGTACAGCACATAATATCTCTTATAGGTCTGCTAAACTTCCATTTACTGCTTTGATGCAAAACCTCCCTGTGCTCAACACTAAAGCAAACAGCTTTACCTACTTGTACCTACTTGGGGTTTTATGCATCTTAGCTAACAAGACTGAAGGAGATTCAGCTGACACTGGGGATTGTTTGCTTTCTTTACTATGTTATTCTTGCACGCTAAGCTTCAGACAAATTAGAATTCTTCAGTGGCAATGCAGAGGTTTTATATGTGATAAAGGTGAGATAGTGTACCATAATTTATCTTCATATGAGCAGTTTAGAAGACAGCTTAATGACTGAATATATTGTATAAGTTTCCCATCTCTTTTCTCATTAATTTTTTTCTTCTATTTCATTGCATTCTGATAAATTAGATTATTGCCAGGGTAACATGGAGCCTTTTTTGCCTTGGCTTTAAAAGTAATTATTCTTTTTGGCTTTTAACTTGATCTCCTTTATTTTAATCTTCCTTTTTCATTTTTTTTTTCCTCCTAGCGTACCCAAACATTACTGAAAGAATATAAAGAAAGGGAAAAGACAAATGTGTTTAAAGATAAACGTTTTGGTGAATATAACACCAAAATAAGTCCAGAGGAAAAGATGATCAGAAGGTTCACTTTGGAAAGACAGGTAAAATATAGGAATTAAAAGGAATAACAAACGAAAGCCGCAATAACGCTTGACTTCTTAGGTTGGGTGCGTCCCCCTTAACAGGGTGGGCTGTGGGGTGATCCTTTCTTATTATTTATGTCTGAAACTTTTATGAAAAGCAGGTTTTTGTGGGAATCAAATTTTTCATGAAAACTTTTTGGTTTTACAAAACAGCTTCTTGAAGCAAAAGTGTCTCAGCACTGATAGGCAAGAAAGCCAGTTTTAAGCCGATTCATTGATTGCCTGCTTTGATTACTGTGATTTGGGAATTGAATTAGGGGGAAACACAACCACTGTCAAGTATGCATTGGGATTCTAGTACAGCTGTTGAACATCAGCCATTTCATTTGCTGACTAGGACTCTTGGTATCATTCTGTAATGTGAATTTTATGTGCAGTAGTGTTCTTTCTGCCTTATCATACTTAGTCTCTTGAATTAAGCAGTGAAATATCTTATTCTACTGATTATTTAGGCTAAAGTTTCTTATACTGATGTACAAGTAGAGTGAGACATTGTACTCCTTCTCTTTATGTATTTAAAATGAAAGTATTGATCTGGTAGTGTTCCAGCAGAATACGGGAATAAGAATCTCTTCAACTAGCATTAAAAACACAGGCCTTCTTGTTTTGTTGCCTGGGAACTAAAAATCTTTTGTTATTTAATTGGTTTGGTTTACTATTCTTAGCAAAATTACGGAAAGAAGAGTATCTATAATCTTAATGAAGATGAGGAACTGACTCATTATGGCCAGTCTTTGGCAGAAATTGAAAAACTAAATGATATTGTTGATAGTGACAGTGACACAGAAGAAAGAGGAACACTGTCAGGTAAGATATGTCAGCTAATATCCAACTGTTGGTTTTATTGTTGGTACCTGTACATCATTTGTTCAGCACTGTCCTTCAGTTAGAAAGAATATTACATAATTGGTTGGGATGTATAAGACAGACTTGATTTCTTCTTAATCACACACAGAACAGCTCTCTGGATTTTAGCAGATGGTAAGTTGTAACTCCCTACCTGGAAAGGTTCTTTCGTCTGTGGGCTTTTCAGCATGCATAAGTGCTTGTGTTTCAAGCCCTTTGGCCAGAATCTGATGTGCAGGTTCTCTGATTGCTCTCTTGCTCCTCTGTACCTAAATGCTAGGAAAAATGTTGAGAAAAGCCTCCATATGCCTGTGTCATACAAAATGTTTGTCACTCTAAATTATGTGTCTACCATCAAACTCTTTTGGTATGGCCATTCCCATAGGGATGGAAGTAGTACAACATTGATGCAATAGTTTTAATTGATTCCATTCTCAAGGAATAGGGAGATACTGTCCCACCAGCACTCCAGCACTCATGTATGGATTTGGAAAGGATTCACAATCTCCTCTGTTGTTTTTCTTTTCCTAGCTGAATTAACTGCTGCTCACTTTGGAGGGGGTGGAGGCCTCCTTCGTAAAAAAACACCAAGTGGGCAGCAAGATGAAGAGGAGGAGAAACCTAAATCTAGGAAGGAACTCATTGAAGAGATGATAGCCAAGTCTAAACAAGAAAAGGTGAGTTTTTAGCCCTGAAGTGTAAATGAGCATGATTAAGAAACTGTCACAATTTGGTTTTGTGTAGTAGTGGCATAGAAAACAAAGGAGATAGATGCCTAGGAGAAGAGTCCAAGCTCCTTGAATAAGTCATTCTGACTTTGTAGGTGTTTTAAGAAATACACTGAATATCTGTCATTCTTTTGTATCCCCATATCTCCCCTTCTTTGCTGTAGGCAACCATTGTGCCACTCAGTGTAACTCTGTGCTGCATCTTTTGCAATGAATATGTACACCTTTAGAACAAATGTTAAATATTTAAAATTCTTCATTTGCTAAAGATGGTATTTTGGCTTTACACTGCAGATATCATGCCATGTCCATCTGAACATAACTGGTGCATTTGATTTGCCTTTTTTTTCCTAGCAAGAGAGGCAAACTCGGAGAGAAAGTGCATTAGAACTCACAGAAAAGCTTGACAAAGACTGGAAGGAAATACAAACCCTTATTGCCCACAAAACTCCAAAGTCAGAGAGAAAGGACAAAGAAGTAGGAAAACCCAAGGTAAGGTTTTGGTTTGGTTGGGTTTTTTTGTTCTAATAACTTGTGGTTTTGCCTCACATTGGCTGAAGTATAAGGCCGAGTTCATGACTTTGTAAAATAAAATGTTGCCTGCTATTCACGTTGAAGGAATGCTACAGTTTAGGACAGGTTGGTTAGCTGGAGGAGTGTAGGGGGTTGGTTTATCTGTTTCATCTGATTTTAACTACCTGTTGCTTTTATTAGTTAAGAGAGAGGTTGCAATTTGAACAGTAGTGTTGACTACAGCTTATTTGTACAGCAAAACATTTTCTTGAAGAACAAAACTTGTTGAGTATGTTGACTTAGTTTGAATGCCTTTGCAGTGTTCCTTGGATAAAACATCTTTGTTTTGGCAACAGACATTTCCGTGTTGTAAATTGGGCACTGTATCTACAAGAAGGGAACAAAAAAAATTCCCTTTTAAATATATACCTTATGGTCTCAAAGCTTTTTCTGTTTATGATATTTTATACTAAGGGAAATGAACTTATAAATCTAAGAATAGGTGTTGTCATGCACAATTTATTTTTTTCTTGTTGAAATTTTGAATGATATTGCAGAACAGTTTTGAATTTCTATTTATTTCTTGACAACAGAATTCAGGTTTTGAAAGATTAAACTAATGAACTGATCCTATGTTAAAGCTAATCTCAGATAATGAATAGAAGATAATGGATCAAAAGCTGATATTTTGATATATTGATTTTTAGTTTTTTTAAGATGTTTCATAACATGCTGAATACTCTTATGTTGGTAATGTCCTATTAGGACAAAAACTTTGTCATCATAATTTGCTGAAAAGGAAGATAAGATTCCTTTCATGTGTGTGGATCCAATTTAGGAATTATCAGGGATGCAAAGTGTCAATTAGTAGTGCTTTATAACATTAATGTTGACTTGGAGAAAATTACTTAGTTGTGTGTAAGAACAATTCTTAGGACTGAATTTCAGAGAAGTTGCATGGTTTAGTGACTTAAGCAGTTAGTAAGAATTCTCTATTCACAGGTCCAGGGTAATCTCTGCTAGTGACTGTCTTCCCAATTAGAAAAAAAAACCCTGAATATCAGTATCCCTTTGTGCTTTCTTTAAGATAGACATCTGTGTAACTAAAATAGTAAAGGCTTAGCTCATGTCTGACAGTATAAAGTGAAATGTAAGCTACAAATCTATTAATTCTAGCTGCCTTTTGATAGATTAGTATTTTATTAATAAACAATATTTTAAAAATTTTCAATTAATAACTAAACTGTTTTTTTGGTTTTTTTTAAGGATACTATTTGTAAGTTTTTCTGTTGTGAGTAACTTGAATAGGGAGGGGAAAATTCCAGAGAATTTCCATTCAAGTGTTCATTCTATTCCTTATCTACTACAGAGTTGAATATTCTTGCAGCTTTCTTTGAAAATGGTCTTTTTCTTATATCTTAACAGTCATTTCTTAACCATTAGCATGGCAGAGGGGTGGCTGCAAAGTAGAATAATAAAACTTAAGATAATAAACAATTACATAAATATTCCTTTAGCCTGACGAATATGATATGATTGTTCGAGAACTTGGATTCGAGATGAAAGCAAAGCCTTCAGAAAGGATGAAGACAGAAGAAGAATTGGCAAAAGAAGAGCAGGCGCGACTCCAGAAGCTGGAGGTACACCAGTTATGGTTTTAGATTGTTTTGTGGCCTGTCTTTTGGGAGTGACCACTTATATTCATTGCATGACCTTAGATTGAAAGTGGCTCTACTAAAGTGCAGTTCGTCAGACGGGGTGAATTCAGGAAATCTTCTGTTTGTGTTTTGGTTGCAATCTGATACTACAAGAAAAAAACATAGACTTCGTACGTGACTGTTGAGGTTTATGGCATGAGTTGATCTTTCTTCAATTTGCCTTTAAATTTTTAAAATTATTTGGGGTTGAGAGGTGCTTCTAAGTCAGTAAAGGGAGTATCATGTTGTGCAGCAGTTGAATTACTGCACTGGCAAGTCATTTATTGTTTTCTTCTGGTCGTGTGAGAGTCTTCCAGCAGTAGCATGTATATAGCTTTGCTTTGCAGAGGAATAGGCTTCTCCTGGGAAATGCTGCATGCTCCTTCTATTACATGGAGCTCCAGGTCTTATGGAAAGGTTGAATAATTTGGTAAATGTTGCTCTTCTATTTTTACTTTTTACTGGGACAAATTGAGGACTGCAGGTTACCTCAGAATAGCTCAGTACATAGTAGCAGAACAGAAAGCAGGATTTATTTTCTTCTCTGTTCTTGTCATCTTGTGTGATACACAGTCTGTGTGGTTGCCCAGGTGGAAATCCTTTTGTAAATTATTGCTTCAGATATTGCTCATTGAGTCTGTTTAAAAATTTAGCATATCTTAAAAATCTTAGGATGTGGTTGTGTTTCCTACATATTTGTTACACATATGGGAAACACAGATAAACACAGAAGAATCATGAAACACTTTAGAAGCTTAAATTTTCTAGTATTGATGCATTGTCTCATAAGCAAAACAGATAAATTGTAAACTGAGAGAATATAATGCTTCTGGTAAAGCCAGTTTTAAAGCCTTCCACGTAAGATAATACAGTTAACTCTGTGCTGTTATCAGATTGCAGTCCCCACAAAAAAATAAGGAATCATCAGTTCTCAATTTCCTGGTTTTTCTGTTCATCCACTTGTTGGGTAATTCCAGTTAACATTTTTCCTTTGTTTTTCCTAGCTGTAGTATTTGAGGGATCTTCCATTCTGGTGTAGTTACCTGATTGATGGCTCACATCTGTGTGTGGTATTTCTTCTAAAACATAGGCAGATCGACTACGTCGTATGCGTGGAATAGACGAACAAGAGAATAAAAAGAAACCCAGCCACATGTCAGCTGATGATCTAGCTGATGGCTTTATTCTGGATAAAGATGACAGACATCTATTGTCTTACAAGGTGAGGTTTAAAACTTCATTTAGAGTTCTGAAAAGAAAATAGGAAAATCAGTTTGGAAGTGGCCTCTTTGGAGACCTTTAGTCCAACCTCCTGCTCAAAGCTCAAAAAACTGTGAAATCACCAGTTTGTTCAGGGAAAATCTCTTGCTTCAACTTAGGCCTGTTGCTTCTCATTCTCCTGCTGTGGATTGTGATGAAGAGTGTTGCTCTACCTTCCCAATGGTCTCCCCTGTAAGCACTGAAAGGTGGTTATTTGGCCCAGGGAGTCTAAGCCCAAGTGTGCCTCTCATAGGACAGTGCCCCAGCCCCCAACAGTCTTGGCGGCTTTCTGCTGAACTTGCTGCACCTTATAGATGTCTTTATTGTGTTTGCTGGCCAAAAGTTGAATTACTGCTGTATTTGATACAGCTTCCACCTAATTTCAGCCTAAAGATAAGTAGGTTTCTGAAAAAACCCTTCCCCTGTAAAGTAGCTTCGATTAAGGTGGCAGAACAATATAATTTTAAAGATGATGTAGTGAGTAACCCTGACTCTAATGCACATGGGTGCATATACTCATCCTCTGATTCTCTCACATGTAAGTAGCAAGGGAACTGCTGCTGCACTCGAAGGGGAGAATAAATTTGTGAAATGTGATTTGAAACTGATGATTAATAAGATAAGGATGGGAACAAATATTTATCTGATAAGTTATTTTAACACACAGAATTTAATAAGCGTTTTGAACCAAGAATGCTTCTGGAAGTGATGTTGATTTTTTTGTTTTTTTTGGTTTTTTTCTTCATACCATGTGTCAGTAGTTTTTACTTTCATGTTGATTATTCTGGTCCTCATACACTACCTCCTGTTCTTCTGGTTTCTTACAGCCTCTTGGAAATACCGTACTATTCTTATCTGTATGTATGTTCTTTCCTTAAAATCCATCTTGACTGGCACTGCTTGGTCAGGGGTAGCAAGGCTCAAGTTCTGTTCATGTGTATGTAATGATAGCTTTGGATGGTGATTCTGGTGAGGTGCTGTCACTTTATCAGTGTTTTAATTGGCTTACTTTCTCTGCTTACAGGATGGAAAAATTAATATTGAAAATGAGGAAGGAGAGGAAGAACAAGAGGAGGAAGGAGAGGAAGAACAAGAGGAGGAAGGAGAGGAAGAACAAGAGGGGGGAGAAGAGGAAGATGGGAAGGAAGATGATGAGAATGAAGAAGAAAGTGAAGAAGAATCTAATGAAGATGAGGAGGCTGTTGCTGCAGATAGCCACTCTGATCTTGAATCTGACCTTGACAGTGAAGAAGAAGCTGCAGGGAATACAGAACAGGAGAAACACAAAACAAATGAAAACGAATCACAGAATGTGGAGGAACTAGATCCAAAAATGAAAGCTGCCAAATCAGAGCTTCCCTATATATTTGCTGGTAAGCAAAGGACTGATCCAGAGATCCCTGTTGTCTTTAATGATCTTAATGTATTCATGTTCATCTGTGAAGTTTTGCTTACCAGTTGTCTTCTATTATTCTAAGTGTAGCCAAAAGCTGTCATTCTTAGTGATCAGCCCTAGTTATGCTTTGAGCAGTGGGAACCAGATCTCTTTTATCCAGTGCTCTTCCTGCTCCTCCAGGCAGCCTTATAAAAAATAAATATTGAAGAGAAAAATTGAAAGACCTGTACTCCTTTCTGAATACATCCAAACCAAAGTTGCAAGTGTTTTATATAAGGGAAACCAGAGTAGTATTCTACTATCTATACTTAAATGAGAAAAGGTTACTTTCTCTGCTGTTTGGTATTTTTGTCAGAGAAGATGCTTGGAAGAGGCAGGATTTTGAGGCTTAATCTCTGTAATGTAACTGGTGGTGTTAGAGACACTCAAAGTCTGCCTCCTTTTGGGTCTGTGCCTAGAAGGAAGGAGAAGGCACATATGAAGTAGTACAAAACATCTATTAATAATAAGTTACATAATGCATGTAACTATTGTCCTAGTGTAGATTTCTCTAACAAAAGTATCTGTTGCAAGATTAAACAACCTTCCAAACAACTTCCTTAATTGCATTTTTCCATCATAAAGAGATAACTTACTACACAAAGCCTATTAAATTGCATTCAGGTTTGGCTTTAACCAGAGAGTAGTCACATTAACTCAAAAACTGAACCAGTTAGGATGTTTTGTAGCATGTGGACTTCTGCAAAAGACTAAATATATGCCAGGGTTGGTTTGGTTTTTAGTTGGTTGTTTCGTTTGGTTTGTTGGGTTTCTTTGGCGGGGGGTTGGGGGGGCTGTTTGATTGGGTTCGTTTGTTTAAATAATGGCAAGTTTCTTTGAATATCCTGCCTACAAAAGCTAATTAGGTATGGATTAAAACATAGATGCTATGTATTATGGTAAACTTCCCTTTATATTTCAAGGATGAATGGAA
This sequence comes from Micropsitta finschii, assembly GCA_034783455.1. Lineage (NCBI taxonomy): Eukaryota > Metazoa > Chordata > Aves > Psittaciformes > Psittacidae > Micropsitta > Micropsitta finschii. Next base: position 10,063 of record JAVHNF010035881.1, read on the forward strand.
TATTATTTGTTGAAAAACTTTTGCGTTATTTATTGACTTATGATTATGTATATAATGTTACATATATGCTGATAGCTTATTAGTGTTTAAAAGGTAATTATTTAAAAGCTGCATGGTATCTTTTCTGAATAATGACATTTTAGAATTGGAAATCTGTTCTTGTTGAATTCAGTATGTTAAGTTTTATATTTTTCCCTGCCCAATTTTTGTTTTTACTTTCTAGTTCCTGAGTCCTATGAGACATTTAAGTCTTTATTGGCTGGAAGAACAATAGAACAACAGCTTATAATAGTGGAGAGAATTCAGAAATGCAATCATCCAAGCCTTGCAGTGGGAAACAAAGCCAAGCTGGAAGTATGGGGGTTTGTTATGTTTTGGTTTAAACATAAAAATTAACTTTGAATTCCAGAGTAAGTTTAGTAAATATTCAGGGAACAGAATAAAGCATACATGCT
>JAVHNF010035881.1:14209-24388 GCA_034783455.1 Micropsitta finschii
TTTGGGTCAGGTGTCCTGTCTCTGCTTCCTCCTGGCTTCCCCTCCTCCCTGGCAGAGCATGAGACTCAGAAAGTCCTCGGTCAGACTAAACATAACTAAGCAATAACTAAAAACATCAGTGTTATCAGTGCTGTTCCCAGGCCGAAAGTCAAAACCACAGCACTGCACCAGCTACTAAGAAGGAGAAAAATTACTACTACTGCTGAACCCAGGACAGCCTGCTGTTAATCTAACCTGAAATTTGCACTGTGGTATTTAGTAACCAAAATAGTTCACAAGAGCTTATGATAGAAACTTCATCGAGAGAAACAGAGCTGAAACAATAAAACTTTTCTTGCGTTTAGCTTGCCATGTAAATATCCACTTAAATAATTTTCAGAATTAGTATCTAATCACTGTTCTTTTGGCTGCAACTGCTTTTGTTTGATGTGTGCTGGTATATAAGGATCCTGGTCACTTAATGGTCTTTTGAGGAGCCATTGAAAGGTGTCACAGGTCCCATGTGGCCACTTGCTCGTGTGTTTGCGGTGTGAGTGTGTGATGGTGGTGGGCTGAAGGGAGTTAGATTTTCTCATGAAGTGAATGGGGCTAGGAGGCATAGTTCCTTCTCTGCAGTTCTTTCAGCTGCCCTGTTAAATTAATGCAATGTTAGACCTATACTGAGTATTCAGTTTTCTCATGTAACTCAAACAGTCATCGCAATAAGTCACGTATTGTATCAGATTTCTCAAAATTATATGTATTATAGTAGTTTTAGACTTATGTAGTAGTTACTCATTCATCAGTTACGTATGTGGAAATTCAAGATCCTGGGAATAATGTCTTAACTGTATATTTCCTGCTTTGTGTGTTTCCAGCTAATTTATTTGAAAATTACATCTCTGCTGTTTCCAACTTCTGACTTCTGGCATCCAATTGTAACACCTGCTTTTACGTACATGAGTCAGCTACTTACTAAGGTATGTCTGTGATGTTGCATCTCAGTATGTAACTTCATTTCCTTGTTTCTTCCTAGAACTCCAAATATAATGTTAGCATTAATGTGTGTATTGGATATGTACTAAAAAGGCAGCTTTGTTTTTGGTTTAGTCACAAATAGTAATTGGAAGAAAAAGGGAAGAGGGAAAACACAAGAGTAAAGTCCAACTCACAAAACCATATCTAATCATTTTTTCAAGCTGTCACACAGAATCCCTTATATGGCAAATTGTACAGGACTAATTGAACAGACTGAATACAGTCTGAAATCATTCATTACTGGTTTTTCTTCCATATATTGCATTTGTTCCTACTTCAGAAAGATATTTACTTAAAAATAGGCAGTTTGTTTTCTTTGAAAATTTACCTAAGTGCATTGCAGTGCAGTTTAAAATATGTCCTTATTTTTCTCTCCAAATACCCTGTTTATATGTGTTGCTGTCAGAAATCCAAGTTGCTCTGAGCCTTACATGTTCTTGGTTCATTTCTGAAGAATTTATTATTTGTTGTTTAGCACCTTCTAGTGGCTAAACCAGTTCTGACAGGCTTCTTACTCAGTTCTTCATATACTCTTCAGTGAGGGCAAGGGAAACCAATATACTTTTTATTTAAGTCCAAAGGGTGTAATTTTACATATTTTAAATGTGTGCAGCTTATTTAATATTTCTACTTTTTGGGATATTCTGTATTGGTGATGGATAGACTTCTAATGGCAAATACTTTGTGCCTTTTTTTATTTCTCTTTTAGTGTCGCATCACAACATTGCAAGATGTTATTAAAGGGCTATTTATATGCTGTTTGTTCCTGGAATATGTATCTCTCTCCAGAAGATTTGTACCAGAACTCATCAGTTTTCTTCTTGGAGTACTTCACATATCTCTACCAAAAAAACAGGCCCAGGGTGAGTTTGTTTAGAGTAAATGACTAATAAACTTAAGTCAATAAAAGTATTTCATATAGAATTTATTGTTTTGAACAAAAGACCAAAATAATCTGCTATGTTAGCCATACACAGCCTTGGGCATCTTGTTGTGAACTAGATCCTCTGGAGTTGGCAGGAAGGAAACAACTGGAATTAGTAAAGGAAATGAAGTCATGTTGGCCACAGTGCAGTATTTTTATAATATTGTTCTGAATAGACTGTGTAATTGGGCTATGCTCTGAAATTCAGTTTCTAATAGATTCCCAGTGAGTACCCTGGATCTTCACAGTGAGGCAGCAGCTAATGCTGCAGGTACCCACCCTCTTCAGCTAATAGCTGTGTCAGAGATAAATGAGAGAAAATATATCACAAAGTTGGTATTTTTCTTTTTTTCTTTATTTGACATGGCGTTGTTGTAGTGGGCAGCTATCCCCACAAACAGGATTAGTCTGTGCTGTCACATAATTGTAAACTTAGTAACTTGCGTAGACAACAGGAAGAATAAAACTTTTTTTTTCATCCAGTTGATATGGTAGCAAATGATTTTCATTTGTGAGTCTTCCTCTTTCTTCAACCATTTCTTTTGGATTTGTTTCTAGCTTTAACGTTATTCTAGATCTGGGTTGTTTAGGTTTTTTTGTTGACAAGTTGAGTGACAATAATTCACTTAACAGGAGCTTTGGCAGAGCACAGTCACTAATTCATGTGTTAGTATCTCTGTCTGGGTCACTCTGAGTCACTTAGCATGCGGGAAAAGACTCTGCCAACAGGATATTCTCAAGTGAAAAATTCAGTGGTTTGTTGGCAAACTCACAAGACATCTGGGATGTAATGAACTACAGGCTCTATATGAATATGCTTGTCACTCTTGATAAGACACCTGAAGAGTCTCTGTTCTCTAGGCAGTCATCAGTCTGATGAGGAATGTTCAGCTTCTGTTACTACAGTGTTCCAGTACATCTTCAGCACTACCGAGTGGTTGTCTTGCAGGTCCTCTTTCCTCACCCACTTTAGGATTTGTATGTCTTTCCATGCTGGAGTGTTTTCTCTTTTGATTTCTTGAGTTATTAACAGTCCCTTTTCTCAACAAGCCTGGCACTGCAGTTTCACCTTTATTAGCTTGTATGGGCTGTACCCTACAGACTTTCACCCTACAGCTGCTTCTTACAGCTTAGCAGTTTCCTCTGAAGTGTGAGCCAAGGTTACACAGCTGGGCTGTATCAGAGCTGAGCCCTGGATTCCCAGAACACCAACAGCTTAACTCTTAGAAGGAGGTGGGAAGAGGTTATGGAGTGGGTGGGTTACGTAGTACTTAAAGTATTTTATCCTCAGTGTACTCTCTTAGGAATGTTTGATCTACAAAAGGGTTTTGATACAGTCAAAACATAGGGTTCTGCAAAATCAGATAAGAAGCTTTTAAAATATAGAGTGGTAATTGACGATGAAGTGTTCACTTTATTTTTTAATTTCCTTAGAAATTCTGTTAATGATTTTGCACTAGTTAAATGTGCATGATGTTGGTTTCTGGTAGTGAGGGAAGACTCGATAAAGGATATGTCAAAGGCACACTGTTTTCTTTTCAGTCAGTATTGATGTTTGGAAGTTAGCAAAGTGTCCAATCATGGTTTTAAGTATTCGTGGTGGAAGTATTGCTGATAAAGTGATTAGGCTGTCAACACAGAATATTTGAAGATGAGCATACATTCAGTTCCATGGAAAGTTAATATACTGTCACACCAACAAATTTCTTGGGGTTCAATTTCGACAGTTAAGTAGAATCAGAAAATAGAGCTCTTATTGTTTTAATTTTGAGCTTGATCCATAAATTTCTCACATGAAAAATTACATGGAATACAACTTTATTAAAGGCTGCAATACAGTCTGCTTTAGACTCAAAAAAACCCAATTATTACCTTACAAAAGAAGAAAAGCTGGAGGTGGAAGGGAGTGAGAAGGAACTGTCATTGTTGATAGCCTTAGCTAATGGAATTGTTAATGAGATTTGCTACACTCACAAGTAAAGCAGCTAATAAAATTTGCATATCTTGGTTCCTGATCTTGGGTATGTGTGTGTGTGTCATAATCTCACAACTTTTGTTCTCAAACCTTATGAATCTCTATTCAAACCTACTTACTTCTGGCCTATGTGTAAAGAGCTGTGTACAGGTTCTGAAGCATGTAAATATCTTAACTTTCAGTTTGAATTTGAGGTAGGTTCCATTACAAGCTTGCAGGACCTAAGGAAAACAAAGAAGTTGTTTGAAACAAAAGTCCAGCAGAGACTGCAAATGGTTTTCTCCCTTAGCCATGAAATTCCACAGATGCTTCTTTCATGTTACTCTATAAGTAATGCTTCACAGAGCAGTTTATGATCAGAAGCACTGTGATTCTTAAGCATTTTCTGTATGCTCTGCCCCAGTATATATTCTGTGTTTCCTGCTCTTCCTGTGTTAAAACTACTTAGCTAAAGTGGGAGAGGAGCATGTATCTGAGGGCCTTTGCTAGACCAGGTTGCTGAAAGCTGCATTCAGCCTGGCAGTGAACACTTCCAGGTGTTCACTGGATCCCTAACTGGGCAACCTGTTCCAAAGTCTCACCACCCTCACAGGAAAGAATTTTTTCCTAATGTCTAATGTAAACGTGCCCTCTTTCAGCTTCAGCCATTCCCTCGTGTCCTATCACTACATGCCCTTGTCAGAAGTCCCTCTCCAGCTTTCTTAAAGGGCCCCCTTTAGAAACTGGAAGCTGCTCTAAGGTCTCCCTGGAGCTTTCTCTTCTTCAGGCTGAATAACTCCAGGTCTCAGGCTGTCCTTGTATGGGAGGTGCTCTGGCCACCTGATCATCTTCTGTGATTATACCTATGCTCTAGCATTTTCCGTTATTAAAGTACCATAATACTGATAAAGTATTCTTTAAGACAGTATGATTAAAAATGTAGAAACAGTTGTTGTTTTTCTTCCTTTAGAAAGAATGGTTAGAATTCATCTTTAATGATTATTGTTCTTGTGTTTTAGGCTATACTGTTGTGCATCCATTTACACCAGCAGGGAAAAATTCAGAACTGCTTTTGGTATGCGATAAGAAGGATCTGGAAAGTTGGCAGAAGCAAAAGCTGCCACTGAGTATTGTGAATAAATTAAAGGAAACCAGCAGAACAGAAATGAATCATATCAGGTATGTAGGAAATGTGAACAGAAGAAATACCACATCATCTTTTGGGTAATCTTAGTGATAGTGCTCCTTAGGAGTAAAAACAGAAGTAGTGAGTTGTTCTGCTTTATTTTTAAGGTACTATTCTGTAGCATATGAAATTGCTAATCTTTTGCCAGAATGTTTTGCAGAGCAGTTGTTGGAGTGCATAGACCTTCCATTTCTCTTCGGTATAGCTGTGAAATGGTGGTGATGTGAAGTTAGAAGAGGTGCTCAGTATGTTGAACTGTCAAGCTGTTCAGCAGGAAATGACTGTATTTATATATAAACACTGTTAGAAATTGTCAGTTAAGTAACAAAGCACTGAAGTTAGGAAAGACCATAATTAAACATGTTCATTAAGGCTATATTCAGCCTCATTTTCCACCTCGTACATGTGTTATAGTGTAACTTACTTCAGAGATGAGTAAGCATTTTGTTATGAAGTTCAGAAAGAAACTCCACACCCAGAATGACTAATTCTGTTTCCGTTATGTTTTAGAACTTCAGAACCAGTACCAGGACACTTTTAAAACTGGTATAGAAACTTGTTACTCCACATCAGTTGCAAAGACACAATAGCAGCTTGTACTCTGTGCACTGACATAAAGCGTTGTTGCTGATGGATTTCTTGGGTATTTGCTTAGGAGAGTGAAATTTTGAGTCTGAATTAACTGCTAGGAACAGCCTTGTAACTGGTTCTGTCAGCCAGTTTTAATAATAGATGCTGCTAACATTCCCAAATTCAATTAACTTACTAATTTTATTTGAAAATTCACTAGTTTTTGGAAGTGAAGTTGTTAATTCTTCTGTGCATTAACAGGTTGTCATGTCTAGCCCTGTGTTTTGACCTCATTAAAAAATGCACAGCTCTGTATGAGTCTTTACCATCATTCCATGAAATTATGCATCCTGTGAGAATTCTTCTTACACAGCATGTGCCAGTGAATGAATATCCTGAAAAACTGCAGGTATGTGTTCCTCAAGAAGTAAATAATTGATATGTTTGATAAATTTAGTGATTTTTTTTTCATCTGTGCTTGAAGAAACAGAAACCAAGTATAAGCAGTGAGATTTTTTTTATTTCAAGGGTCAGGCATCTGCCTTTTGTGCTCTTCAAAAATCATAGTGATGTTTCTGTGAAAAAAACAGAAGAGCAGAGAGAATCATAGCATAACAGAATGGTTTGGGTTGGAAAGGACCTTAAGATCATCCAGTTCCAACCCCCTGCCATGGGCAGGCACACCTCACACTAGACCATGTCACCCAAGGCTGTGTCCAGCCTGGCCTTGAACACTGCCAGGGATGGAGCATTCACCACTTCTTTGGGCAACCCGTTCCAGTACCTCACCACCCTCACAATAAAGAACTTCTTTATATCTAACCTGAACTTCCCCTGTTTAAGTTTTAACCCATTATCCCTTGTCCTATTGTTACAGTCAAGGTATTTTTTCATTGTGTATCTTGTCTTTCTCCTCTAATTGAAGAGAACAGCACTTGGCTTGTAATAAAAGTAACATTCCATGAGTGACTTAATTTATAAGAACAGTAGTCTGGTCATGCAGTTGGTCTTGTACTTTTCTAATGAATCTGTAAGATCTTGGTACAGCCAAATAGGTGCATTAAATTGATGAGGTAATCAGAAAACCTAAGATAAAGATGCCTAGTCAGCTACCTTGAAACGGGACAGTTGTATATCTTCTAGCAATGAGATTCCAGCTTTTAATCTGTCTCTTCTGAATGTGTCAGAAATTGTCCTCCTCAAAGAGGTGTCATGGGTTATCATTAGAGAACATGTAATGCAAATGATGCAAAATGGCATATATTTTTTGCTATCAAAATAAATGAAATGAACAATAACTCTTAAAATAACCCTGAAAGGCAGCTGGAGTTAGACTGGCTTTAGTCTTGCTTCCTTCTCTGGCAAGTAAAACTACCTACAAATCTTTCTTACTGCCTGTGATACCATCTTAATAGACTCCCAAAATGTTTAACAATTATCCAGTCTGGGAAGCTTACAGCATTTTAGTGTTAGCAATGTCCTAATGAATAGCAGTGGCTTTACCCTAAAAAAGAGCATACGGGGAGAACATTGCTGTTGATTCAACTTACAGTAGTTTGTGTCTTTGATATGCTTTTAAATTTGGAATTTGATTTGCACTTTCAGGAATTGTACCACAGTGCTCTGAAAGAGCTGGAGAGCAAAGTAAAACACTACACCCCACTGATATGTGAGAAAAGGAAGCCAGTGCCATTGAAACAGTATACACCTAAAATTATGAAAGTGTAAGTAAAGCAGCACTTGGTGCAAAGGGAAGGTGTGTTTAAATGTTAAGACTTTTGGCAAGCTGGAAGGATTTGGAAAAGAGGACATGAAACATAACTGGGGTTTTTTTCCACTGTATTTTTGTGCACAGATCTCAAGGGAACAGCTGTTTGGGTGGTAGGGAGGGAAAGAAAAAGGAAGAACACATTTATACCTGAGTAACTGATCAGACTCTTTCTGTGGAATTCATCTGCAGAGGTCTGAAAAAAACTTAAAATGTATTGGGAGATTCCAATTTTCTCCAGTCATCTTTCATTTTTCTACTGTAGCTTTTAGTCTCTTCAAAATACAAGGTCCATAGGGTGATCGAAGTGTAAATATTGTGTGCTTGTCCTTTGCATGATGGTGATGTGCAGTTAGAAGGTCTGGTGAATGTTTTCCAGTATGGTCATTGGGCAGCTTCTTATTTTTGCAAGTTAATACTATGGTATGCAGGAATTAAAATGCTGAGCTAGTATTCATAGAGAAACTCCTTTAAAACATAAGAAAGTTGGGTTTGTTAAGGTGTTTTGCACTCACACATATGCTCTCTTTTCAGTTTGGAGTTTGGAAGAAAGCAGGGAGCTAGCAAGCAGGAGCAAGAAAGAAAGCAGTTGATTCACAAGCATAAACGTGAACTGAAGGGAGCCATTCGTGAGATTCGGAAAGATAACCAGTTTCTGGCTAGAATGCAGCTCTCAGAAATCATGGAGAGGTAATGAAGCCTTTGTTCCAGCAGCAGTATGGAGGTTCTTCTGCTCTGTGTTCATTTCTTTCCTGTGTGCCAAGACAATAATGGTCAACCATACTGAAATAAATATAATCTGACAAGTTGGGGAAACCAAACATTTTCAATAGTTATGGTTTAAAGAGTTTTCAACTTTGCAGTTTCTGTATATTCTTTAACTAGAGAAATGATTTTTTTTTTAATGTTTTTATTGAAAAGTGTGTGGGAGTGAAATTTACAAGTTGGGGTGCTCTTTATAATTACACTTGTTTTCCCTAATACAATCTTTCTGAAATATTTTGTATATTGATTGCTTGTTTTGCAGAGATGCAGCCAGAAAAAGAAAAGTGAAAGAACTTCTTGGTAGCCTTTCTACACAGGAAGGTGAATGGAAAGCACTGAAAAGGAAAAAAGGGAAGAATTAATTGGTACTACAGCAGGAAACTGGTTTTACTACCATATAAAATAGCCCAATCCTGTGGCTTTTGAACAGATTTTAATTGCATTCTTTGGATGCATTCCTTTTGAGGAGACAACATCATCAGATCTGTTTGAAAAAGTGAACCTGCGTGTTGGAAAAATCTACAGGTTTTCGTAAGGAAAATAAAATATCACTTTTGTATGTGGTATACTTCTGTTTATTTTAATAATAGATAATATTTTGATGAATAATCAAAATTGAGGTGTTTGAGACCAGGTTTTAGTCTAACTTGAATTACACACACACACATACAAAGTTGTACAGCAGAAACCTTTTGTTACCTTCTTTTAATACTGAGCAACTGCAGGCAGCTCTCACAGTAGTATATTTGCAATTTAAGCAGTTACATTTTAATTAGTCTGTGGCATTAGGACATTCTAATTCATGTATTCAGTGGAGTAATGGAACTGGATTTCAAGTAGAAGTCCTTTGTTAAAGCTGTAGGTCCATTCATCTCTTCAGTAAGTTTTGAATTCAGCACAGCTCTGGAATTCTTAATATATAATTAAGAATTAATAATCTATTATTATTAATAATAGGGTGATTAACTAGGATTCCTCCGTGTATTCGTAGCTGTCTGAAGTGGACAGTGAAATCCTGTCAGTAAATCTAATTTAACAGTTAGGCCTGTTGTTTCAGACTGGCTTAAAATGTTTTCTTTGTGCTGTTTGTTTTCAAATGAGACTTGAATGGAATGGAAGCAGGACTAAAACTAGGAGGGGATGAGTTGAAACATTTAAGGCTTTATATTGAAACTAATGACAAAACTGTCTTTGAAAGTTAAGTCTTGTTAAAGGTTTGTCTATGTATGTTATTAAGAGAAACGCACTTTATTTGAAGGGGTTTTATTGAATCTTAGTGTGCTAGTAGCAGTGAAAGTAATGTATGATTATCATCAGCATTTTTTTGCTTGCAGAACCAGTTGTATTGAGTGTTAAAATAGGCTGGATACTAAATGCACATGGGGGAGATACTCATGTCACATAAAAGTTAGTAAGATTAAAGAAAACCATTCACACTTATGAAAAGAAAACTATTTTAAGTTAACCTTTGCAAAATCAATAACTGGAATTCCAAAATCTGAAACTTGAAAGGTATCTCAGAAGGTTAGTTATATCTCCTGGTTTATTTCTATTTGACACAGTATGGACTTTTTACTTAAAAAATACATATAAAAAAACCCCAACAAACCCAAAATCAAACAAAACTTTTTATACATTCAAGCCAAGAACTTAAAACTGCAATAATGAGGAAGGAGCAACTTCCTATTTCATTCTATAAATCAGCACTTTCAGTTCAGGGTTTTAGCCCCAGTATTATTTCTCCTTTGCACAAATAAACTGTCAAAAAAAATAGTATTGTTTATTTATCTGACTTAATTTTCCCAATAGCAAGTAGCTTCAGAGGATTTACCCAGCAGGGCATTAAAATCACAGAGAGGCTAACAGCTACACTTTGATCCTGGGGCAGTGATTTTTGATACCACTTGCAGCTGCTTGTTATTCCTCAGTAAGGGAGGTAAGAAAAATCAGACAAAGGTAAAGCCTATAGGGTGAGATAAAGAACAGTTTCATAA
>JAVHNF010035908.1:0-17547 GCA_034783455.1 Micropsitta finschii
TCTTAACAGCACCTTAAACCACTACAACAAGCTCTGCTACGGCTTGTTTGGCAGAACCTGCAGCTAGATAAATTGATTTGCACAGTGGAAATGATGCCAAGAAGATCACATTTTTTAGCACTCTAGGGATGCGTAACTGGAGTCCAAAGCCCTTTGCTTTTCCGAGGGATTTTTTTATGTTGGTGTTTTTATTAAAAGATTATCTATCTTTTCCTTAGAATAAACACTATTTATCAGTAACAGAATCTTTGGTTAGTAAAAAAAAAATTCCATGCTGCTTTCTGCTCGAGGATCTATATATTCAACAGCTGACAGTGTATCAAAACATTTTCCAGAACAGAGGAACTGTATTTAGCATCATTAAAGGGTACTCTTTGTAAAAAGCAAACCCTGATAGGAAAACAAATTAAGATCGAAAGGGCTATGTTCCTGAGTCAATAATGAAATTAATGAAATTTAAATCTGCCTGAATTGAATGAAAAGACAGTGGAGAATTCTCAGAAAAATGCAGTATCTGAAAAGCACTGATGCTTTGTGCATATGATGGCATACTTGCTTACATTAAGGCATAATACTTTTCTTAAGATCTTCATTTTATTGGCCACACAATGGTAAATACTACGGTAATAAGGATAGACTTTTAAAGAAAATCTGAGATGAGCCTTTCAGAAGAGAATCTAATTAGTGTGTTAGCAAATATGGCAAATATTCCAGTTATTTAGAAGCATAGAAGTGCTTATCTTCTGTTTTTATTGTTAACAACATGCTTTCAGTTGTATCATGCTTTCTTAATCATCAGAACACCATTACATTTGCACAAATAATGTAGGCCTTTGCTTTATTGTTATTATGGATATATGGGTTTATGTTTGAGTAATAGATTGGAACTTTTCAGACCCAATGATGATGAAATCGATGTTAGAAATTCTTTTCTGTTTTGAAGTGTAGCCCATAATTTAAAAGAAGCAAATGAGCTATACATCTGAGAAAGATGAACAAAATCCTGTAATTCTTTATCTTATTTTCTTTAAACCCTTTTTTTAGAGGAAGTACATTTTTTCTGTCTTTTGAAAAGAAAGTGGGATGTACCCAAGTATTGGTCCCCAGGAACATATCAGGAGATTATCAACATATGTTATGCTTTCATTACTATTTATGTCATGGCCCTTCTTTGTCATGTAATGTTCAAATAATTCTAGGTAAATAAGTAATCAAAGCCATCTGTTACCATGACAATTAAGGGAATGGTGATGCTGCCAAAGTATGAAAATGAGCTGGTCAGCATCAGGCCTATGTGACTATGTCCTTATAGGGGCAGCAGCAGAGAGCAGGAAATGTGAAAATTATGGAGATGATTTTTACTCGTTCTGCTTCCACAAAATGATAATTAACAACAACAAAAAAAAAAAGTGCAAAATTGTCCTTTACAAGTCCACAGGACAGACATGGAACTATCGCTTATACATATTCCATACCACTGGTTAAGGTCATCATCGGACTCATAATTCATTATGCATTTTATCTGCATTTACTAAGACAGCTCCCTGAAAGTCATGAGATTCTGCCTTAAAACTGACTATTCTGATTTGACCTTTCTTGGTGTCTCACTGTGCTGTTACTGTCTCCCAGGTGCAGAGTTTTACATGAAGGCAGCCAAACAGAGGAATTGTGCAACACAAGATTTAAAAAACGTAGCTTGAGAACACCACAGGACATGTACTGGATCTGATCAAACAGTCAGTTTAAGCCAACATTTTGCCTTGAGCAGTGACCAGAAGCAGGCATTTGGAAAACACTATAATCAACAAAATCTATCTGTTGATCCCCTGATTTCTCTCCTGGCTTCTGGCACTTACCGGAGCAAGTAGTGACTCCATCTTCTCTTTCTCCACTGCGTTCATGCTTATAGCTCTCCCATCACTCATCTTATTTTCAAGCTGAAGAGCCCTAGTTTTATTTAATATCGTGAGATGAATGCCTTTCCATGTTTCTGATTCTTCTCGTTGTTCTTTATAATTTTTCAAGTAGTTCCATGCTATTTTCTGGGATAGCATGTGGGTATACAAAGAGATAACGATGTTTTCTGTTTTATTCTCATTCCCAACATTTTACTTGCCTTTCTGGAAAGTGTTGAGTGCTATCTGCAGAAGTTCAAAAACTATTTCCAAAGTTGTAGTAATTAATTGTTCTGTTACAGACAATTAGGATTATTTCCTCTGTCCCCCACTACTACTTTGCATTTTTCAGTACTATCAGCTATTTTACTGTGTGATTTGACATAGGATCATATAAGCTTCATCACCTCTTTTCCTATGGCATCAACAACAGCCTTGAAGAACACAGGCTCAAACAGAGATGGTGCTAAGAACGCACTAGTAACTTCTCTCTGTCATGAAACTCCACCATCAGCTCTACCTCTTTGTCTTCTCCTACCTTTATTTGTTTATTTATTCTGAATGGAGCCTGGCTTCTCACCCCAGGAGAAATTAGTTTTGTAGAAGTATTTAATGTTTACAGTGAACACGTTGTAAACATGTCTGTAGCAACAGGTTTCTCTAGAGACAGGCATGTAGCAGCACTGACCAAGCCTGAAAACTGTAGGAGAATGTTACAAGGTCATCTGCTAGGTAATGGCCATTCTTTTTCTGGTTGCCATCATATGCTGACTGAATATTCTTACTTGACTAATAGAACTTGATAACCCCTGTTGTTCTGTACAATACTGCTGTCTTGAATTTTTGTTGCATTATATGTGCTTGTGAATAGGCAGATACATGCACCACATGTGCATACAAAGTTTTCTGTTGAGATCCCCCCAACTAAAAACCACTAGAACTGCCACTGTGATTTCAGATTTCACTGCTAGATGAGATCATCTTATCTGTCTTCTTACATGGTCCAGGTCTTACTTTGTTATTTCAACACATTTTCGTATGACTTGTTGATTTAGCAGAGATGTGAGCTCCTGCTGGACGTGCCTGTATCCCATCCCTTTGCTTTAACAGCAGCAACTCATACCTGTGCGAAGTGTCAGAGATTCTTCTTGTGGTCTCCAAAGCTGGACAGAAACTACAGTGCTGTGACTCAACCAGGAGCGTGCATATGTGCCTTGCCTTAGCCCAGCCCCGTGCTGTCGGCCTGCAGTGAGTCACTTCTCAACATGGGTGTGCTGTATTATGCAAACCACTGTAGGGTTGTGACTCAACATGAAGCTGTAAAGCCACTTCAAACCAGGCTGAAACAGGTCTTTAAAAATATGTCTTTGCATGAGTTAAAGATTTCAAGTAGTAGACTTGAAACACACAGTGACTGCTGACAGTATTGAATGAACACTTCCTTTGAGGTAAATGGAACTCATACAGTGACTCACCCTGTTACTCACCTGTGTCTGTCTAGGAGGGGACTTATTTCAAAGGGCATCATACCCTTATCCACTAGGTATCTCCAAAGCCTGTAAATCTTTACTACAGTTGAATATAAAAGAGAATGAATACTTAAAGTCTTGATGTGAATCACCAGAATTACTTGCTGTACACCTAACCAAAGAATAAACCTTTGCATAGAATGATGCTGTATCAGTGCAGGTTAAAAGACTGTGCCCATAATGTTAGTTATACGTATATATAGCACACACTGTAAGAAGAACTATGGGGTGACCCTAATTATGTGTCTGAGAGTACTTACTTGAAAACTGTAAGAAAGACTGAACTCAAACCTTCCCTAATTATGCACAAAATCAGAATTAGTTGGGGTTTATTTTGAGCTTGGGTGATGCTTTTCTGCACAAGAGGATGTGAAGAGGATGTGCAGTTATGTCTTGAGGGAGCAGAGTATCAGAAAGTGTTTAGAGACAGTTTACAAAGAGAAAAAGAAATATATAAATAGCTGATTTTATTTAGTGTGTTTTATAGTGTTCTTTGCTATAACAGCTGAATATTTAAGAGAGAGGAACATGAAGACTAATTACTTCCTCACATTCCTGGTATCAAAAAATCTCTTGTAGCAAGGAAACTCCAGTACATCTCCTGATTTCCAGCCAGCATGGTAACAGCTGAATCATTTAGTCCCTCTGTCCTCTTGTTTGGTATGCATCACGGAAATAAGATCACTGCCCCGTCTCCCTTTCCCTCTATACATATACACACATATTGACATTTTGGGGACTTTTCAGAAAACCAAAAATACTGGCATTGCATAAAGACGTCAAAAAACAGTAGCAGAGATGACAGTTACAGTAATATAGAATTACTATTCACATCCACATCAAATATAGCTGTAGGAGTAATGTCTTTATTTATTACTTTCATATAAATTTCCTTCCTAAATCTCAGGCATTTATAATGACTCATGACAGAAGCACATCACATCTTGTCCTGAAGGAAATTTTATTGAAATGGACCTGTGGACTGGCATTTGTCAGAATGTATTTACTTAACATAGGAAATATTATCATGGCAAAAGTCATTACATTAAATTTTTTTTTAGTGAAATGTCAAGACCTCCTGCTGGCCATGCAAGCATGGTTCAGTTTACAGTTGGCTGAAAAACATAAGAAAACTTTCTTAATCACTAGATTAATGGCAGTTAATAACAATTTAATACAAAAAAACCCCTGTTTATAAGCATTTTTTAGGGATAAACCTGTAATTTTGCTAGTCTGCATTTCGGGTTCTTAGCTCAAAACCCATGTTTAAGGTTCACATTGGATCATCTGAATCTGATAATTTTCACAATTACACTGAATTTATACTGTATTTTGAAGTCAAGTACAGGAGCACTTTATTGGTTCCTGTATATGGTAAGTGTATTTTGGGGGGTCAAATTTACATATAAAATGTCTTTTAAGAATTCTTGTCTGGTTTCAAGATAAAATGTCAGCTCTGAAATCCAAACGAGGTTCAAATTTGTAACTGATGAACCTTCATTATTTTCACTGGAACTGCAGCCACAAGTCTTTTGATTCTAAATAATTTTATTCAAACCTGAAACTGCAACACAGAACAACAATGAGACTCTTGATACATCTTCCCATAGTGCACTGATAATGTTCTCACCTATTGACCTAATAGCCTATGAGGGAATTTCTATCATGGTGTAGAAGGTCAAACTTTATCCTGATTTCAAACAGTAGACAAATATCTACCAGGGAAGTACTACAAGAACATCAAATTAATTTACACTTTTAAATACACCATATGGTTTGATTACAAATGATGTGCTGGTTTCCTCCATATAACATCTAAGAGTTATGAATTTTCATGCAATTTTCATCTGCAAAGTTAACTGTAATTGTGAATCCCAAGCTTCTGGGAAAAATCTTACCCTTTTTTTTTTTTTTTTTCTGAGGGAAATTTTGTCCAAGCATCTCTGACACATTGGAAAAGCTTAGATTTAAAAACATAATTAAGAAAATTAAGTACAACCAACTTCGTGTTTGGTTCCTAGCTAACCTATGTAATTGTGCTACACATATATAAATATTTGCTTCTCAAAGTTTTGTGACATCATATTTTGAAGCAAAATATTATTTGTTCTCTGTCACACAAATAGCACAAATAAATCTCACTTCCCTTATGTTTACTGAAGGAAGCACAAAAGCTGTCTTGCACACATACAAGTGCTTTTTTTGTGAACTGTTACAGAAACTTCCCAATGCACTACCTCTGAATCCAAGCCTTCCTTACGTAAGTTCAGATCAGCTTCAATTTCCTTCCGCTATTAGGAACCAGCATATTACTCTATTCTAAAAAATACATCTCCATTTTGAATTTAATAGAAGCTTATAAAATAGTATCAGATGACATGGAAGTATGCTTCCGATGGTCTGCAAATTTGGTAGAAACAAACATGGGAGGAGGTGCTGTGATTCCAGAACTTATATATGTATTTCTGCTCTAAAAATATAAATAACTGCACTACAGTGCTAACAGGAAATAGAAATGGGACGTGTAATTTTATTGTTTTCTTTAGACAATCAGCTGCATCATAGACTAAGCAAAGTAAGTCAGTGTAGGATGAGGAACTTCCCAGCTGCATAACCAAGGTACACATGTCCATCAGAGAGAAAACGTACATGTGGGCACAGGTACAGTATTTGGGATAAGGTACAGGGGAAATATTAGCCATTTTTCTCAAGAGTACATTCAGGAGAGGTGGGTCTTAAATGGAAATAAAAAACAAAACAAGGATTTTTTCTCAGTTGTTTTAGAGTCACATAGCTGAAGCCATAAGAGGACACTTGACAGAAGTCCTGTGTGTGGAGAAAAACTGGAGAAACAGTATAAATCAAAAGCAACTGATCGTTAGACTGACTGGTGGCTCAGTTGTAGGCCATTCTGTCTAGTACTAAGGGAGACATGCAAACCCAACTTTTCCCCTTTCGTCCTATTGAATTATTTCACAAGCCAGTGGAAGCAAAGGGGAAACGAGATCTGATGGAAAAATGTAGTCAGAGCCTAACCTCTTGTTTTTATCTAAAAGGGTGGGTTGTGACCTTTCATGCTCTAATCCTTTAGAAGACTTCCCTTGACCTCAGCTAACACCTTCTCAGTGCAGCTTTCAGAAGAAAGACTGACCATGATGCACACTGTTTAAAATGGCCAGTGTTGCACTAGGATGTACATTAGCTATGGGAAACTGCTTATCTGCAGATGCTAGCAAAATAGGACTGCTGTGAACTGCATAAAGAACAATTACCAATGTCCCTGAAAAGCTATGAGGCATTTAATATATCACTGGGTAAAGTGCAGTGGCTAAAATTCTGGGTAGGAGTTGAAAGATCCCTAATTTTCAGGAAGACTTTTAACTGTATTACCTGTGAATACACTTTACATCGGTATTCATCTCACCAGACTTTAGCTACCTGAAAATAAGGTGTCTATTTCAGATTAGTTACTTTACTAACTCTCTGCATGTATACATACTTAAGTCTCTACAGTAAAGAAGACAGATAAATACCTCACCTTCCAAAAAGCAGCATTGTAGAGAGAGCTTCAATAAGTAGATCAGAGATGGGAACTAACTTTTAGATAGCTAAAGACACATGGCAAAATAGTAGTTGATTTGTCACAGCTGTAGGCTAAGAGATGTATAAACTAAAGTACCAAGGCTTTATTGTTGACCCCATTCTATCAATTAACCAAAGATCCTCTAAGCAAAACCAGAAATTATCCTCAGTATTAATAGCTTCTCACAATAGCAAGTAGTCATCAATAAAGACTTGGTACATCAGTTAATTGGTTACCGCAGATCAGAATGTTTCCATCACGGAAGCAAACAGAAGTTGGAAAATCTAGTATCTCACACCAGAAGAAATGCAGGCAGTTTTTCATTCACTTACTTTCTAAGGAATACACATCCTTTATTTTGTTACTGGGAAGTAGAGTTTGTATGTGTTCCCAAGCTAAAAACTGACTGTACAGCCTATTTTTCTCACAGGTCAAATGTGAGGAAACAGAGCCATTTCACTTCCTTCAAAATCTCTATATAAAGAGAGAAGGAAAATGGGACCAGACCTATTGTTCTTACAGTTTCCTTCCTCCTTTTTCACTATGCCTCATTCAAAAAAGCAAGGGTCTGTCACTTTGAGTGCATCATCTTTGTTTAGTGTATTTGGGCATTTAATAATATATAAATTGCTGTTGCAGTATACAGACAATATCAGAAAAGCCTGTATTGAAAAAAAGGTTGTATGTCAAAGGTAGCTGCTGCCTCTGTTTTTCTTTCATATAAAATATAGTAGCTCTTCATTCAAAGCATCTTCTCTCTTCAAAGATCAAAAGATCAAACTACACAAATAAATTAATTAGCTGCCTGCAAAATTTCAATAAACCATTTTTGTGTTTCTTTTTCTCAGCTGTTTTTCCTAAGTCTTCAGTCATTTGAATGGCTGGAGTATGATGATCAAATACAAGCAAGTGAAGTTTAAAGTACATTCGGCGCACTCTTGGCTGTCCTAGTCCAAGGCATTTTGCCAGGGTTGCAGTAATTCTCATTGGAATGAACTGAAAGTGGTATGAGAAGTTTCTGCTCTTACTCAGCGATGAACTGTAACTGGAGAAGCAAGCATGAGCATGCTGCATGCTCCCAGCAAGCCCTGCTGTGCTGTCCAGTGCTATTTCCTCTATCTTTGGAGATCCTTCTCGAAAGAATTGCAGGGATTGTGGCTGAGGCTTGTCTTCTCTATCTCCCAGACATCTATAAAAACAAGCACTACCCAGACACTTCCCAAAGCAGGCCATGAAGAAACCTACTAGTACATATCTCTCTGGATGGGGAGAAGGAGGATGAGATAGCCTGCTACTTTCTAGCACCTGTTCAAGCTAGGAAAGGCTGCCACTTTAGCCAGGTAACAGCAGTATGTGGACTCCTGCAAAGAATCAGCATTGCCTTTTACTGCAACCATTGTTTGATCTAATGGGGAGCACAGAGGAGATACCAATTCAGGACACAGCCTTTCAAGTCAGAGGGGCAGCTATACTTTCTAATCCCTCTTAGCCTGAAAGAAAAGGAGCATGGGAAGAGTAATGATACAAAGAGCTGCTTTTATTTCACCCTTCAGAAAAAGAGATACACACTTCATGCACTCAGAATATTCTCTTCACTCTGTCACAGACACAAATACTGGCAAAGGAAGAGCTTTGGTGGGAAGCACATAAAAGGGCACATACAAGGTAGCAGTTACATGAAAAAAAGTGTGGATAGCAAAAGATGCTATTGTCTCTGTATTTATACATGCATATTCATTCCATCCTGCCAGTTTTTAATAAGATCATTTTATGATTAATTTAAAGAACTATAAGATCAGAACCTTTTTCTAGAAGGAACAGGGACAAATAAAGTACTTGGCAATGATTCCACTTAAATTCAGAGAGCTGTAGTACTATATAGGCTTAGCCCCAATTCTACCAAATATAGTCTCTCTAAAATGACTGGAACAGAACATGATGTTTCAAAACCAAAGAAATGTAATTTCTTTAGAACATTTGAATGTGTGCTAATTAAGTATATTTCCACTCTGCTCAAATAATAGGCTTAGTTCAAATAACATTTATTGATTTTACATTATAGGACTGTTAGCATTTGCTAACTGAGTCAAGTTTAGCAGGAAGTTATAATGGTAAGAGCTTTGCTTCAGGAATTATTTATACACTAACAGGAAAACTACATCTTTCTCTCTTCTCTGACATCTTGAGTCTCTTAATGCAAGCAGAAGAACTTCCAATTCTGTGTATGTTGTATATGTGAATATACGTGAATAGGAATGGTAGTGCATTGAAAATACTACTGTATTTCAAAATAGTTTATGCTCCCAAAACCACTAATATAGATGCAAAGTTATACTCCTCAGCTATTATTCTAGATTTTACAACAATATATGTAAGCTGGGGACGCAGAAGTGAGATCAATGACCAAAAGGTAAGCAGGGGTTTGGCTGTGGGAGTCAGAGACAGCTGCCAGAGGGGCAGACACAGCCAGGGCCAACCT
Organism: Micropsitta finschii; assembly: GCA_034783455.1. Classification (NCBI taxonomy): domain Eukaryota; kingdom Metazoa; phylum Chordata; class Aves; order Psittaciformes; family Psittacidae; genus Micropsitta; species Micropsitta finschii. The sequence continues at coordinate 9,487 of JAVHNF010035908.1, forward strand.
TGTCCCATGGGAACTGCCTTCATTTGGGGCTATGCCATGGGGCCTGGCCAGCGCTGAAGCCCCACCACATTGAAGCCCTGCCTGTCCCTGGCTACGGGCCACTGGTCCAGACCTCCTAGCCCTGCCTGGTGCCCTGCCTGGTGCCCTGCCTGGTGCCCTGCCTGGTGCGGGGTGGGATGGGACTTGAATGGGCAGATATGGCTACTGCATGTCGTTTCATCACGCTTGGTTCCCAGCTTCCCTGAAAATGTGTGGATAAAGAGATGTAATTGGGAATAGATCTTCAAAATAAGTCAAGATGTTCATAAGAAAAAAATCATAACAGAAAGAAAACCCCTGCACATAAAGATTAGAAAGTGTGAAGAGAGTGTAAAACACATTAAATCAAAGCTATGTATATATATAGAGACCTTATTTATCAGACTTCTTCCTACAGCCATCACAGATGGAGCATACAGCATTCTTAATATCCCCCACTATACCTCAAACATTAGAGAAATGTCATAACAGCGTTGCTTTTAACAAAATAAGATTTGAAAGCACACTGGGGTATTTTTGATCTAGAGGACTTTAAGAAAAAGAAATAAGCTAGATTATTGCTATAAAAGTGAGTTTTACATTTTATGTATCTTAACATACCAAGAACAGCCCACATCACCATGGACAAAAAGCAAGGAACTCAAATCCTTGGAAACTGATCTTAATGGAAAACAACTAAAACAATGGGCTAAGTCAAATTCTGACCAAGAGGCAGAATCCCACTTTGAAATAACAAACCTGTAAATCCAGAACAGAAAAGGTACCAAAGCACAAGGAAAAGTCTAGTTAAAGTATCAATCCCAAGAACATCAATATTGTGGAGGATTGTATTGCTAGTGTGTGGAAGAAATATATGGAAAGAAAGGTTAAAGGGAGAAATTAAAATCCTTAAGTAACAGATTATAACAGAAAACTGTTACGGAAAAAAATAGCAAGATGGAAACTAAAATCTAAGTGAATGGAAAAGAAAAGGTACATTTATATATACAGCTAAAAGCAGAGAATAGGAAAAGGAAGGAGTATGTGTGAGAGATGTGAAATTTTGCTTTCAGCACCTCTTCCCACCTTGTAACCAATTTCTGACAAATTCATTAATGTGCCAGAAGTTTCCTGAAGTGGCCATTAACAACCTTCCCAGACAGCAATCATTATTCAGTGGAATAATGATCTCTTGGGAAGGGATAACATCCTCTTCCATCAGCAAGTTACAGTGCACTTCCACATTCAGGGAGCAAGAGGAAAGAATGAAAGGTACCAGAACAATAAGAACTGATCAAGGTTCCAGGCAGACAGAAGCTAAGTAAATAAAGGTAGTGAAGAAGGTGTAAGATTGTTTTCAGACTAGCTGGGGCTTCAGTAATTTAAATTTTAAGGCTTCAAAACAAACAAAGATATTGAGGGACTACAATGGTAACCCAAATCATTAAGAAAAAGTAATTCGAATATAACCTTATCATATTTCAAAGAAGTTGTTATCAATATGTAAATAATTTTATAAAGACTTATGTATGTGAGATAGTGCCAAAAAGTACAAAGAAAACTTAAACTCTCTTACTCCTCTTGACTCTATGAAACTGTAGAGAATATATTTATAAAAGAGGATGCACACACTGTCATGAATAATCTGTAAATAAATACGGCAGCAAGACCAGAGGGATTTATAGTTAAATGTCGAAAGACTCTAAAAGGAACTTTAATTTCTGTAAGAAGAGATTCATTTTATAGTATCATGCAAGCAGGAGACATACCCTCCCTCTGGAAGAAACAAAGATAGTTTTAAAATTTAAAGAGAGGTGGGATTTGAACAGCTCCTCAGGCTTTTGAAGTGCTGAGATACATATGAAAAGTCTCCCTCCCTGCAATCCATTAGCTTCTCTGGAACCTACCAAATACATATAGCTGTTCTGTGCTAACAGTAGGTGCCCCCTCCCCATTTTGATATGTGGAGATGAAATCTCATGCAGAAATCTGCCGAAATCATACATGAGTAAAAGGTTTCTCCTTTACAATATCTTCCACTTTGACTGTTTTAATTGAAAAAGTTTTCCTTTATAGACTTTCATGTGACTGTGTACTCCTTTCAATCATTTGATGTATTTGAATGAAAGAGAAAAGGGGACAATCTTAAAAACGTGCAACTCTTACAAGGACTGTGATAGATATATACAAATTAAAAGCTTAAAGGAGAAACCAGGGAAAACTGAGCAGGGAATACTGGTGAGTGATATGGGAAAGGTATCCATTTTCTACTGAGGAAATTTACACAGAGAAATTTTATTAAATACTCCACAGATATTGGATGTCTCCATCCAGGATCTCATACATATTTCAGTGGTGACACAACACACTTTGGGAGGTTGCTGAGAAAGTTATTTTCCCTTACAGAATGTGCCTGCAGAGAGGTGCAGGAGGGACCAGAATGACCACATTGAGGTGACTAACATTACTTTAGATCTGCTGTTTGCTTGCTGAACACTCCTTGCAAAGGTGATCTCTTTGTATAGAAGGAAGAAAATACGTCCCCCTCATTGTTATGGTGTGCTGCATGGCTCTATGGAGAAAGGACAGCCTTAAACATGGGATGCCCTTTTGATGAAGAAACAATCCCAGCAAGACTGCTAGAACAGAGAATCACAGATTCACAGAATCATAGAATCATAGTATCACAGAATGGTTTGGGTTGGAAGCGACCTTAAAGATCATCTGGTTCCAAGATGGTACAGGCAAGGAGGTTAGTTCTTTGAAACATGGGTGCCATTTCAAGGAAGGTAAAATCAGCAGCAGGTGAAACCTGACCATATGACAAAACTGGTGTTTTTCAAAATTGCAAGAATGTAAACATCAAGGTTGGAAAGAGGTTGTAAACTCTAACACACAGAACAAACATGCAGAAACTTACAGAAGTTTTGGAACAAGCATCTGTAAAGTGGTTAGATTTGCATTAAAATGTTGCTTCTACACAAAGGAAAGATGCTCTTAGAAAAACGGAACAGGAACTTCTTTCATTTGTAAGTGTTAACACCATTTTCAAAATATTCTCTGCCTGGGAATAAAGTACCCTGTGCCCTACCTCCAAAGGATTCTACAGTTCCGGGCTGGTTTTGTTGTTTTGTTTTTTTTTTTTTTAAAGATCAGGCAGTAACAATAAAATGCTGTAAAGCCTGAGACAGCAGGGTTTTTTTAAACATCTCCCATTCATTTCTAGCCTTAATCTGCTTATCTTTCCAGTAAAGACTCACGACAGAACAAGTTCCCATAACTCCTGATGAGCTGCAAGTAAAGAAGTATATTGACAGAGATTGCAAAACCTGCTCCACAGCATTATGTATGCAAAAGAATTTAGAAAGGCAATGACAAATAACCTCAGGGTCATTTTTCTGAACTTGGGGAACCAAGTAACAGATTGAAAGTGGACCCAAGTACATAATAAAGTACATATTTGGGACAAGTGGACCCAAATACATATAAACTACATATAAAGTATGTATTTCAGTCTATTTTCCATCTGTTACGTGGTTGAAAGTTATTTGAAGATATTCTATAAAACAAATAAACATCTGAGCATATAACTTACTTCAGTCCAAATAAGATAGTACACAAGACCCACTAACTGTAATAAGACCTCAGAAATTCAGAGGCCCATCAGAAGCAGGTAGACCCTAGACATGGGGCTCCTACAACAATTCATAAAAATGAGACCCTGAATATTGTGTAAGTTATGTCTATTTTTTATGAATTAGTTTCATCATGTGTAACAACTAATTTTTAGGAACCAATAGTAATTTCACAGCTGATTCAGAAGATAATGAAACCTGATCAGTGTTTTAACTGGCATTTCCCTTAAATTAATAAAACATTACTTTTTTTTATTTTAGTAGGAATGGACATACATATTTCTGGTCACACACGAAATTGTAAAAGTATTACTTTTATAAAAACATAGTGTTTTATTGATGTATAGTTTGGCTCTGATTTGAAGAGTTGTTATGGGCAGCAAAATAACCTTGTACTTCCTTCCATCTGGGTCATCAGACTTGGCACTCTTATGACGATGATGATTTTCTCTGACTTTGATCTCTTAAAAGGATGGCTATTTTGATATCAATATCTGTCATCTCATAGTTGCTTCACAGAAAATAAAATACAGTAAGATTAGGCACCGGATGGAGAATAGCTTAACTCTTAAAAAAGTACATTAAAAAGACAGAATAAAAGTTACACTACCTAAAAAGCCCAGAAAAGTTCATCTTCTTGCTCTGCTTAAATCATCATTCAAGGCAGTTAAATCAAGTTTTTAATGTACCAAAAGCTGAATCTACTATAGCTAGGTGTACCATTAACAATACATTTTGGTGGGTATTTTGCCATAAACCTTCTTCTTTGCACGTCTAGTATGAGCTCTGGAAAATGCTGTAATACAGACCGTTCAAAACTGAAGTAACTCAAAATTGAAATATGGTGTCATTGTTTGGGTCAGCTGCACTGAAAAGTGTGCATATGGAGAAGTTAATATATCTTACAAACATGCGGGAATAGTATTTTCCTCAGTTCACCCTGTAGCAAACAGCATATTCTCCAGCCAAACAAAATGAATCCTCATTGGAAATCCACTTAAAAGACTTTAGTCCATTTTTTTAATCTCAGTAGATGCTAGATCTTCCCTGATGGGAACAGGTAATGTTCTGAATGGCTGATCCCTCCTTGGTCTGGAAGTTTGTGAGGGGACAATTGGAGTAGGGGAGAGATCCCTATTTTATCAGGCAAATAATAATAAATCAGGCAAATAATAAAAAATAATAATAAATCAGGCAAATAATAAAAATCAGGCAAATAATAACAAATCAGCCAAACACAGAAACATTGTACTGGGACTCCCTGAGGCAAAGATGATTCTCTCATATGTAGACCTTGTGAATTAGAAATGAGTTTGCTACATGTACTGTCACTCCTATCTGCTCAGTCGCTGAACTAGCACAAAGCAAAAAGATAAGTTTATGGTATGGGCTTGGAAATCAGACTCAACAACCTGTTTTCCAAAACAGCTATCTATTCCAGAATTGTTTGGCATTTGGACAAGTGGGAACAGTCCACACTAGGGAGCCTCCTCCCTGTATTATTCTTTGTGTCTTATACAGATTGTTGCAGCCAAATGATCCCCATTAATGTTGAAAGAGTACTCCTGCTGCAAAAAAACAAATAATAAAATAGCAACTCAACTAAATTAACAAGTTCAGATTACTTTTAGACATAAATGTCAAAATTATTTTGACAATAAGTGTTTTGGGTCCTTACACTAACTTACAAAGAACTTTATAACTAAAGCCATATACATACATTAATCTTTCAAATGCCAGTGCCCTAAGTATAATAAAATCACTCAGTCTTTAAGAAGCAAAGGCACTTGAACCCAATCATCTGCTAGTAAGTGATTTAAGAAGCTTTTCTATAAATGGCTTTGTAAAACTAATAGACTTGCAGTGCACAGTTTAGCTGTGCAAAACAGGCTACATTCATTTAACTTGCAGAGATACCGATGTGGCGGTGGCTCCAATTAAGTGACCTATGATGCTCTGTTTGCCTTATCTAAGTCTGTAAAAGCATAAATAGATATTATATAAAAAGTTAATTATTTTTTCTGTATAGCTTATTTTGAGGAATCTTAACTGAGAAACGTGATCAATAGGTGTGGTTTAATAATTTGGGATTCTAAAAGCTTGATAATGGTACATTTCTGTTTGTTATTTTAACTATATCAGTTAAACATATCAGTGGTTTTCAGGAACTTTAGTGAGCAGCAAAAGGATATACTGTGTATTTCAAATAGCAAAGTAGATGAATCTCTGTTTGCAGTTCAGAGTATAGCTATCTTAGAAGGCAGAAAGGCTGAGGTGCTTAAGGGAGGTAGAGCAGTTGGCAACAGCAACCTGGGAAGAGAAACGCTGGAAGAGTTGTGAAGGAAGGTGGAAAGTGGAGTAAGGGAAGAAGGATAAACGAAGCATCAAGTACTGGACTGACACCTCAGCAAGATTTAAACCAGATCAGGTGATCAAAAGGGTCTAGGAGAAGACAATTGCATTCTCCCTAGGCACTTTACTCTGTCAGGGATGTCAGACTCTCTCCAAAGCCAAAGTAGCTTGGAGGGAATTTTATTAGTGTACTGCAGTGACAGCACTGATTTACACAGGGGAACAGCAAGTCCAGGAAAACACAGCCAAGAGAGCCATGAGCAAGAGCTCCGGCTGAAGAGACGAGTTCTTGCCTAGCCTTTCTTGTGCGGAGTTAAGCGGGCCCCTTCTTACTGTGCGTTACGTGGTGTTTCATCAGGTCCGGACAGTGGCAGAAGAACAGTTGCTGAGTTAGGCTGTCACAGCAGGGCCGACGCAGCACAAATGCGCCGTTCTCCACAAGCCTCCGGGAGAACCCGTACCTGCGGTACCTCCCGCCGTGCCCCCGGAGCCCACACTGCCACGCCGGCTCAGGCACGGCTCGCCACTGCCGCAGTCAAGCCTCGCGGCGTCGGGCCGGCTGCGTGCCTACGACTTCCTCCTGAGTTACCGGGCTGCTCCCCCGGCTGCCGAAGCCCGGGAGGCAGCGGTCACTGAGCGCGGCCACGGCCAAGCCAGGGAGCGAGAGACGCAGCCGCTGTGCCGAGCTCAGCCGCGTGCCTGCGTACCTGACCGACACCCGGAAGGGAGCTCAACACGGTCCCAGACTGAAGAGAGCAGCCCAGCCCGCGTCCCCGAACCGCCGCGCCCATAGGGGGCGCTGTCGCGCACAGCCGCACAGCACTTCCGGGCCCCGGGAAGGCGGGCGATGCTGCCGCCACACCCCTTCACTGCTCTCCCGGGGGCGCGGCACCGCGAAGCGGGGAGGGACGGGCCGCATGCTGTGTGGCACGCTGTTGGCTCTTTTCCCCGCTAACCCCGCCCCCTCTACCGGACCTGCCGCTTCCGCCGCCGCTGCTCTCGCGGAGGGGCTGGTTCCCCGCGGCGCGGCGGCGCTCTCCCGCGCCCGCCTTTCCGGGGCGCGCTCTCGCCGGGCGGTCGGCGCAGGCGCGGGAGGGGGTTGGAGTGGGGGGGAGGCGCGCAGGCGCGCCGCCGTGTGGGCGGTTGGTGGTGGTGGTTGAGGAAAAGGTGTGAGCACCCGCTCGCGCGCGGCGGTTGGCTGGGGCGCGCAGCGGCTGGCGGCGTGTTCCCTCCCCGCGCCTCCCCCCCACCTCCCGGCAGCGGCCCCGCGCGCTCTCCGCTGTTCCCCCCACCTCTCCAACCCTCCCTCCCCTCCGCCGGCCTGGCCGCCGCCGTTGTTGGATGCGGGGCGGCGGTAGTAGCAGTAGCAGCGCCGCGCGGAGCCGGGGCGTAAGATGGAGGGCCTGACGCTGAGCGAGGCGGAGCAGCGCTACTACTGCGATCTCTTCTCCTACTGCGACACCGAGAGCACCAAGAAGGTGGCGTCCAACGGGCGCGTCCTGGAGCTTTTCCGCGCCGCGCAGCTGCCCAACGACGTGGTCATGCAGGTAACCCTTGCGGGCCCCCCGCGGGGGCGGTGGGCCCGGGCACCGCCCCGCCGATACTGCCCGAGGGCAGGCAGACCCGGCCGGGGCTGTCGCCGCTCTACTCTGCCGCGCCCCTCTCGGCCCTTCGGCAGGGCGGGGGTCGTCCCGCCGGCGGTGGTGGGCCGGGGCCGGGCGAGTGGGGAGCTATTGTCCGGCGCAAGAGCCGGGCACCTGAGCCCGTGCAGCGGGGGAAGGCTGAGCTTCGCCGGCCGAGAGGAAAGGGCGGCGGGTGCAGCGGATCGCCGACCCGAGCACGCTTGTAGAAGCCCCCAGTTACAGGCTTGTGGGGCCTCCGGGTACAGGGCTAGGAAGGGGCTGTTGGTCATCGCTGCTGGCTAAGTCCAGCAACTGGTAGGAAAGTGTCGTGTTTGTTTCGTGTCAGCAGAGGCTATCCGAAGCATGAGAACTTAAAAGCTTTTTGGGGATGCGGGGGAGATTCATTCCTCAGTCTGCTGATGAAGAGAGATCGG
>JAVHNF010035911.1:0-11315 GCA_034783455.1 Micropsitta finschii
GTGGAATCTCTCTGCTGACACATAGGACACTGTACTTGCCAAGTAACATGCTGCTTCCTCTCAGGCTGAACGCTTGTGGCCATTTTTCACTTCTGCCAGTTATGAGCAGCATTAGTGTCTGAGACAGAGCACTATCCATTAGTCACAGGTGGAGAGCTCTGTGAGGTGACAGATAAGTACATATGAAGTAGGGATGTCTGGTAGGAGTATTTCGCTAGGAATGTATGCTATTTTTGTACCTCATGGTATGCACAGCTGAGTGCTGGTTTTGACAAACAGAAATATCTTTGTCTCTGTTTTACTATACACCATAACTTCATGGGCTGTGTTTATAGCAAGAGGTAGCTGGACTCTCCTAATGCTAACTCTGTGCATATTACACCACCTCTGCATCAGAAAGCATCTCTAAAAGCCTGGCATTTACTTTTCTCATTAAAACTGGCATCCACATATAGTCTAACTTTACTATTAGCTGGTTTGATTGTTTGATTGTGTGGATTTTTTCATTTGATCCTTTGAATCCTGTACTGACTTGACCCAAACTAATGGGAGAAGAGATTATTGAACTTCTTTTTGGTCTTCCTTAGGCAAGTAACTGAAGCAAACATAACAGTCAAAATGTCCTGACTGACCACTATGACCTCTTACTCTGTCTCAACAAGTCCTCTGTGGTTACAAGTCATGTACTAGTTGCTCATGCCCTGATTAAATCCATCCTGAAACACAGAGAAAGGAATGCAGTAGCTATGTCTGACACATAGTGAAGAGAAATAAATTCCTTACATATGCAAAATACCTTCATTGTGAAGCAAAAGTTCTCACTTGGAAGGAGTTTAAAACTTTGCTCCTGTGAACTGTTACCTGGCAAAGAGATTATTTCAGGATTTGTACTTGATCAGGTAATCATGTAGTACATCTTGCTCTGCCTTAGTATCTGTTATACTATCACAGGTAATTAGAAGGAATGTAAATGTAAAAAGAAATCCATGCACTAAGTTTGGATGATATGTCTACTGCTGTTCTTGAGTTGGTAATTCAGTTCTTTGTGCAAAGTTAGTTCTTTGTGCAGAGTTAGTTATTTGCACATTGTACTCGCACAGGGTTCTGGAATAGTACTACAAATTATTTTAAAGAGTCAAAAAGGGAATTAAAAGTGTTTTACATAGCCCATTTGGAAGCACTCAGTAATTTTATAAATGGTACTAGTTTTTCAGCCATCTCAGAGACTGGCATGGCAGGGCAGTTTTTGCTCACAGCTATTGGAAATAAAGTAAAAGTATTATAGTTTCTCTGATTAAACCATTTCAGTCGCTTTCTTTTTAATGTATTGCAGTCAGTATTTAAAAGTCAAGTTTGACATGTGATACACAAAATGTTCCTTTTTTATTTTGATATTTTAAAGCTTTTTTTATATTTTTAAATTTTTAATCATTATTGTTATTTTGATATACAAAATATTGTTCCTTCATCAGTATAGCAACTTGTTATAAAGCAGCTACATGGAAACTGCCAACTGCTGTGTAATGGGTTAACTGAGGAGAAAGGCTTTCAGGGACTGGGGAGGGAGGAGAGAGATGTGCTTGCACTGTGTAACCTGCCTATGGGCAGACTAGGGGCAGGGGAAGTGCAGCTGCTAGACCCCATATTCATATTTGACATCTGTGAAATTAAGTCATGTCAAACAAGTTTGACAGGTAAGCAGATACTATCCCATTGAACTGTGATGCTTGTATATTCTGGATTCTACAGAAAACAGTTGGGATTTAGACTAATGCAGAGAAAAATGACTGTTATTTTGTACTCTGGGAGGAGTTCCAGCAATTACCTGAATATTAGAAAATCCTATTAGGATGAGGTAAAATCGTGCCTAAGCAGAGATAAACAAATTTCAGGGTTATCAGCAACGCTTTCATGACCACCAAATTAATTCCCAGCTGTTTCAACACAAGCCTGGGTTCCGTGTTGGACTAGTTGGTGCAAACAAGGAGCTTCTAGGGCCCAATAATTTTTTCTTCTGTTTAACTTGCCACACTGGATACAAAGTTATTTTGATTTAAGGACTGTAGTGTACAGCATGCTAATGATGTATCTGTTTCAGTTTGCAGCTCATCTAGTGAAAAACAAATATCCAAGGGTGTGCATCCTAGATGGAGGAATCAACAAGATCAAGCCAACTGGTCTCCTCACTGTTCCTTCTCCACAAATTTAAGTGACTTTAAACATTCAGGACAATCTGTCAGAACAGGGAAATCTTACCTGAACCCGAAGGGCATTATGGCATCTTCACTGTACAAGCTATCATGATGATCATGTCTTATCCTGCAGATCTTGAGCACAGGAGCTTTGTGTTTATTCTTTGGTATAGAGCTTCAGTTGGAACAGATGAAGACTGTGAAGCTTCAAGCTTTCCAAGAAACCTCTTTCAGCATTGATGTAGTGCACAACTAGTTGAGCAAGTCTGGACACAAAAAGAGTAACTCAGCTGACATTTGGTATCTTATAAATATTTATGCAGAACAAAGTAAACTAGCACTGGATGGCGCTAAGCTGCATTTAAATAGATTATTTTTCAAAAGTATTTTACTGTGAATATTGAAAGTTACAAGCTGAAACTGTACCCTGTGTGTATCCTGTGAAAAAAAGTGTGGTTTTGAATATTTTAGAGAGTAATTGCTGCGTATTGTAACCTCCTTTCTTTTTGAGAAAGCATTTTTTCATCTGGATTAGAAATAAAGATGTGTCCCTGATTGGAAGTCAGTGTAAGAGCTGCTGCTGAGTCAGTTCAAACTATATTATATCCTACAGAAGTGGAGAAGGCCTCCTCCTCCTTGGAGAATTTAACATTCTATTTCCACAAACACAGCAAATGCAACAATTTCTAAACCAGTTACATTTGCCAGAAAGGTAGGCTGTTGACAATACTATGACTTATGACTATAGATCAGATACTCCATGAATAATAGTGCTTTCCTATTTTAGAATCCCATGCCTTAAAAAGAAACACTGCAATTTTAATTTTCATATGAAAACCTTTGACAGTAATGGCTCTTGTATGAAGTGGAGGTGCAAAGTTCCGTTTGGTTTTCTGCTCTTTCAGCTACTGCTGCCAATTGTGTCTTTTTTTTTTTTTTTTTTTAAATCCTGCTTCTTAGACATGAACTTGAAAACTGACAGATTGAGACAATAAACCTGCTTCTAAACTAAACCTGTTTCTGAACTTCCACTCATCTACACCAAGTGCTGTAGATGAGTGAAAGCAGGCTTCCGCAAAGGGCATAAGGTGACTGTGCGCTAGAGATGTGGAAATAATTGCTTTGCAGTAAGAAGCCAAAAGTATTGAAATCACTAACAGAAACGGGAATTGGCATCTCTCTGTTGCTGAAAAGCTAAATATAAATTTGATTCAGACAATTACCATCTTTCTGGATATGTACAAACCAACCCACCCTAATTTCTCCCCATCAGAATCCCAGGTTAGCTTTGCTAGCTTGTCAGGTTCGTAATTCTAAAAATAATGTGGGAGAAAAAAGGCTAGGAAAAGAAAAGAATCTGTCTTCAAGAATGCCACTTGAAAATAGTTCCCTTAATCCAGCAAAACCAGTTGTAATAATATGAGGCTGACGGTATGTCTTTGAAATTAAATTAAATGGGAATTTGAAATAATTTGTTGTAGAAGACAAGAAACTTTAGATTGCTTTTTCTACAGTTTTAAAGTTTAGAAAACACTTGTGTGACATGACATTTAATGATCACTTAAATGTATGGTTTAAAATGTATTTCGTAAAATGAACAAATTACACCAAAGATCTCTTTACAGTTGCCAGTTTGTGAACTTGGCACCATACTCTTTATTAGATCATCATTTAAGACACAGCAGTTTATATGATACAACCTCACTGTTAGGGTAATGAGGATTTGCTCTGGAAGGTATGGTTATCTTATACCTTAGCTGAGGATTTTATAGCATGAATAGTTTCTAGTTTGGCAAATGGAACATTGCAGCAGCTAACATTATTTCATTTTTCTTCTGTCATAAGTGAATTCTAAACCAGACAGTTGTAAGAGGAGAGAGAGGGTCAGTGAGAAGGCTGTGAATAGTTTCTATAAATAATTGGCAAAGTGATCACTTGTTCTGTGGGTTTGGGTTTGGTTTGGGTTTTTTTGGGAGGGGCAGGAGTTGGTTGGGCTGGTTTGTTTTAACTGGAACCATGGAAGACAAGACCTTTAAGAAGATGCTGAAAGAGGATGTCTTTGTTCTCGCCTGCGCGAAGATCAGATTTTATCCTGAATCTTCAGAAGCTAGTCAGTAGCACTATGTGCTGTCTCCAGCGGGGGTTAGTCTTGCCACAGCTGTGGCTTGAGAATTTTACTGAAAAAGTAGGATGAGTAAAAAACAGCATGGGGGAAGGAAAGCACCTTTTATCTCTCTGTCTTGGCCGTGATTTGTCTAAAACAACTCTGTGCAATTAGAACATGCTGATAACATATACAGGCTTTCTTTGGTCTCAGGTCAGCATAATTTACTGAAGCTTTCAAGAAGTTTTTGACTTTAAAAATCCAAGATACCTGGGAGTGACTAAGTTAAGGGATCAGAAAAGAAACTTAGTGACAGATCATCACATTCCTCTGTTAGCAGAGCTACAGCAGTTTCTGGTGAGGTCCTAACTTTAAATTTATCTGGAAAGAGAGAGGAGCAGTGAGGTTACTAACAAGCTTCCTGATACTACAAAACCATCCAAAAAGTAAAATCCACTGATCCAAATTGTGCCTGGCTGCGTGCAGAATGAGAAAAACCTTGTGATACTCAGTGTCAGAGAGATTCTCTGTGAAAGGGTACACATGAGGCCCTGGAGAACAACAGTTTAAATCATACTCAACAGTGAATTTGTTGACAGATAGGATATCATTGCAAATGCAGCAGCCAGAAAGCCACACAGGATATTATTCTGGTTGTGAGGAAATAATTTAACAAAACAAGTTATGCTATCAGAGAATTAACCCCTATGGTACATTTTGAACACAGCATAGATGCAATACACAGGGTTAGAATGGACACAGAACAGAGTCAGAGTAAGATGATGTTAGTTATGCTGACTGAAACTCTTCAGTTTGGAAAAATGGGCAACCAAAATAGAACATCCCATCTTTTGTGGAAAGTACATCCTTAAAAAGTGAAATTTGTCACCAGAAGAGGCAAGAGTTTATAAAAATACCCATAAAGAAGGATTAGGCAGCTTTATGGAAGAACCCTCTTTCTCACTGTTAACCACAATGGTTGAGAAACAGTATTCAACTTGGGATTTTCCTGATCAGTTGATTAAGAGAGGCTGAGAGAACAGAACTGCCTGGCAAGTTCTGTAGCTAACAGCTGGTTATGGCTGCCAGTTGCTGGTGTACCTGCACTTACTACTTTAGTCAGCATTTTTGAAACTGTGCCTGTAAGTAGGCATATTATGCCAACTTACTTTAATTCAGTTATGCAGGACAAGCACTTGGTCAAAATTAGCTTCTGATTTCCTTTTCAACAGAGAAGGAAGATTCCTGCATTTTGTGGGAATTTATCATTAAAGAATTTCATCTATTTTTGAGCTATTTACCAAGTTTAAAAGCATCAAAATGTATTTGCTCTGCAACCCCACCATTTTTGGCACTGCTCTGGTGAAGCAAGCAGTTGTCAGTTTTCATAGAGCTCTTGAAAGATTTCTGGAGGCCAGGTTTTCTGAACACGTACATTACTAGCACCTTATTTATTCCAGCTGTACCATTGTCATTATCTGTTTTAGACTGCAACTGGGATGCCATAAGGCCTAGTAAGAAGGGAAAAAAATATATGTGTGTTCTATGCTGCTGTCTTCTAGCAGAAAAATGTCCTATTTCCCACTGTTTGGCCTGGAAAGGGAAGCCTCTCCTAGTCTGTTTTTTTCCTACCATTTTAAAAACATCCTGAATCTGTCCCAGCCACCTGGGCTGATAGCTTCCTGCCAGGACAGGCAAATTCCCCACAGGAATGCCAGGTGGGCATCTAAGGAGAACAGCAAAGGAGCAAAAAACAGCAAATCCCTCTTTTGGCAGTCTTAGGCAGTCAGTGGAGTGTCCTTTAGACAAGACATAGTCCTTTGAGGTTTTTATTACACTTTACATCTAAGTTTTACTGTTGTTGAATTGGGTTTTTATTTGCTTGGGTTTTGGTTTGGTTTGGTTTTGGGGGTAGGGATGTTACAGATGGATATTTGGTCCACTTTTTTGAGCAAAGACTAAGGCTATCTGTTCTTATCCTAGGAACCTCCCTTCCTGGACCTGTCTTGTTGCCCTTTATCATCCTGGTTTCTCTAAATCTAGGACATCTATGACCATGGTATCTTCCCAATTCAGGATGGGAGCAACTTGCCTTGTGTAGCAGAAGGGAGGAAGTTGTGATGTTTAGTTCACTTTAGCTTTCATTAATCTGGTTCACTTCAGGTACTTCTGGTTTGTTGTTTGGGTTTTGTTTGTTGGTGTGTTCTTTTTTTTAATTTAGCATGAGTTTTTACTTTTGATTTATGTTCTCCCGACTGGCAGTCTAAGTTACTTGATAGTCAGTCTTTCTGATATTTCTGAAGTAGAGACAGTAACCATAGCAGCTCTGCAGAGACAGGTATGCTTTCACTTAGATGATTTATTTTTTCAATCTCCTGAATAATCTCTAGAAGTGTGAAGGGCTAAATAATTTTTCAGACTGGGTAAAGGGTTTCAATACCATCCTTTCCTTGTTTATTTTTCCAGGCTTTAATCTACTATTAGGCTAACTGTCAAGACCACTATGCTTCCTTTTTGCTATCCCTCTATGCCTTTGTGTAGACATAATCTGTGTGAGCATAATACAGTGATTCAGTGTTCTTTCTGTGACCTTCTGGATATCACTATCTAGTCTTCCCTTTCTGTTCTAGCCAGCTAAGGAAGATACCCCAAGATCTAGGAGCGCCTCTGAGCTGGACTTCAGAGCTGCACCACACAAAACTCAACAACAAAAAAAAAACCAAACCCAAACTCAAATAATACGAGCTCTTCGGCAGCTCTATCATTCATGTTACTATTCATAGGGAGGTACTATGACAGCCTGTTAGTTTTGTGACCTGAGACATGCTTGCTATTCCTGTTTGCAGAGTGTGAATGTTGTCCAGAATATCCCTTCCAGAGATTTAATTTACATTTGCAGTTTTGGTATCTTACCAAGTTCTTTCAGTTAATATAAAAACTTTTTATTTAGTTTTCATAGCGTTCAGATTGTTACTAGGTCTGGGAATTGTGTGGGAATGAGTGTGCCCTTTTAATCTCCCATTTCCAGTTATCTTTGCTGATGAGTCAGACTGGCCTCTCTCACTTTTATATTAGAAACTTAACTACTGCCATCAGTATTATCTTGCTATTTTTAATTCTTTCTTCTGGGCCCAACTTGTGAAGCTTGACTAAGAGTTGTTCCTCCCAAAAGAGTGTTTCTTTCCAGGACAAGCAGTGAAACTTGATCTGTACTGAGTGAGCTAACATCAGATTTGTGTATTAGATTAGCAAAACTACAGTTTTTCCTTTTTCTTTGAATCCCAAGCTATAATGCTAATATTGTCATTAGTTTAGATTCCCAGCCTCAGTAGAGAGCTGATGCCAGAAACTGCTTTCTGATTTAGAACGAGCGTTTCATTTGCCTTTCAAGTAACCACGAAGCTCAAAGTTTGCTGCTGGTGGTGCCTTTTCTGTGTGTGATTCTTTTAAATAGTTATACTAAAATACCTACTGGACAACAGTTTGTGTCCTATGACAACAGAGTCTGTATTCCACTAATTTAGGCTGACAGATTCATCTTGTACTACCATAAGCATGTGCTCAAACATAATTCAATATTGCAGTGTGGCTGTTATCTTCTATGAGCATTTAGTAAACCAATGTTATGTAGAGTTTAAAGAAACTGGTCAAAAAACCCAAAATTGAACAAGTTTCATTACCACGGAATCAATTTGTAATTATTTCTTGTAAAACCTTTTTTCTCAAAATGTGTTTAACCATAATGTAAATCCGTGTTCAGCTTAAGCTCAGGTAGTGGTCTTGCACAGAAAGGTAAAGAGACCCTGGTGCATGCGCTCTTCTAATTCATATATTTTACTTTGCTGGTGATAGGTCCTTATGTGCTTTATGAGCTATATTCTATAATGCACAGGCACCAAGTTTCCAGACACAGTAATCTGTGTGAAAAAACAGATACAGTGGAGAAACTCAGATACCAATGTATTAATCATTGTATTCAATAGGAACAATCTGGAGAAAAGTTGTAGACTGCTGTTTTAATTAATATTTCCTAACTGAAGCAGTTTTAAATTCGTCTCTTCTTTGTCTATCTAGGGTTATGTGGCATTACATCATTCTAGAGTCATAGCATCTGGTGGTATCAGCTCTTGCCAGCTGAGCCGGCCAAAGGAGTAAAAGTCCTGTGAGTACAAAACAGGTAAATGAAATCACTGGGGGGATTTAAGAGATCCAGTGCTTATGGCAGTAGATTGAGTTACCAGGCTATTATAGCCTACCTTGCTACAAACTTTTGGTATGCCTTGAATAATCTGGGTGGCTCAGTTCCAAGGCTGATCACACTTCCTGATTTTACTCAGTGTAGATAAAAAAAGGTAGTGAGTACTGTGACCACTTAAAATGTGTGAGTTTGAGGACAACGTAGACACTGAAGACTAAATACTTCTCTCCTAGGAACAAGCTGTTTTTCGTGGGAAGCCAAACATAGATAACATGAGTTCTCCATCACTAATTGGTGTAGAACCAATTTTCAATGCTCTCTAATGGCGGCTCATCAACTGGAACACTCCTACTCCAGGTCTAGAAAGATGCCCTAGTTACAATACGTACCTGGAAGAATGAACAAGACTTTAGTTTAGTATGTAACTCTATGCTATATACATATATGTATGATAAATGCATTTATAACAGTATAGTTAGCAAACAGAAATTTTTAACTGACAGTGCTGCTAAGAAGTGCCATCTCTATTTTGAAAATCCTCTGAACCCAGCTAGAACAGCTCAAAGGAGTTGGAATAATGACAGTTCCTCCTTTGCAGTATTTGCATAGAAATGTAGTGCATGCACATAAACATGAATCTGAACGCTTTACTAATGTAAGTCCTCTTGCCGCTTCATGCAGAGAGAAATTTTGCAATTACTTTTGAAGAAGAAAGCAGCAAAATGGGCAGTTAGAACCCAGTGCTGTTGCAATCTGTCTGAGCTCAGTTGTTCCAAATATCCTTACTGCTTTTGAAATGCTTTGTGCCTCTTTGTACTATATGTGCAAATATATGTCTACCCTTCTTGTCTTCTCAAAGTCCTGTACTTAAACCAGTATTTGCCCAAGCTTCTTTGCTGTCTTTCATCCTGCCTGATAGTGCTTTTACTGTGTACTTTACAGGCCCTTCCATCCTCCACCCAGGATTTCATTCAGCTTTTCACAGGCCCTTACCTTTTACTCACCTTCCCTATCATAAACATGTAATGGGGTTTCTTTCTCAGAAGATTTTCTTAATGCACATTTTGTGTTTTCTGTTTGTTCCTTATTATCAGATGCCCAAAGCCACAGACATTAGGATCCTGGGCTTGTAATGAAATGAGATGGCTGCTGTGCACATGGGGAGGGAGAAGTGGAAAATTCCTCAGTGCCTCCCTTGAAAAGGCAGCCCTCTCTTAATGAATCACTGAGTGAAGTCTTCCTGATGATGGATGAAAACCAGTGGGGGTGGCAAGAGTCAGATGAAGGCAACAGGGAGGCATTCACTAATTGCTCTTTCCTGACAAGGTAGAATAAACTGACACCTAGGACTGTGCTTCAAACTACTGCCTCTTGCTCATTGCTCGTTACAGGAGCAGCAATGTACCTCATGGACTAGGGCTGCTCTTGGGTTATCACGTCCTGAGACAGTGGCATGAACTGTCACCTCTTGTTGTTGCAAAGACAACCTGGCTGCCTTTATTTTTTCCTTTTCTTTTACCTTTTTGGGGGTTTGTTTTGGGTTTGTTTTTTTTTTTTAAGAAATAGCAGGAAAAAAAGAAACGGTCAGCGAAAAAGCCCAAGCAGCCTTACAATGTGTGCTGCACATAAAAGGTGTGCAATAAATGGTCATGATGGCAAGTAATCTAAACAAATGAGTATTAGGAATTTATTGTACTGGACTTGAAGATACCTAGTGGTCATCTGGTGAATACCGAAAGAAAGAAGGAACCACAGCCTTCCACCACTTCCCGCTTTATTCAAGCTGCTTCTCATTTTGTCTCATCTATTCTCTGTGATACCCATCCATGTGAAACCAGGACTGGATGAATTCTGTTAAGCGTGCAGTAGGACAGACCTTGTGTGCTCAACAAACTTGATGAGAATTTGGGGTACTTAAGGCTGAATACATGTGTACTCTGGCTGTGACAGACTGGTCACTCTCATGCCATGTTACAAAATGGAATTCTAATGCTTTGGCAAATAGCAATTCTGTTGGTTACAGAGCCCTAGAAGTTTTTTGCCTTTGGGTCTTGTGCAAATACAAATAGGTATGTAAACTTCTCATTTTTACACCTTACCTGCGTTATATGTGTGTGTGTCCAAGGAAGGAGAGGGATGCTAAAGTACAGAAAGAGAAGTGATTTTCCAGAAAAACTCACCACATCCCCTCTGCCAGTTTTGGAAAGCCAGGACTGCCCTTTCTCCCAGGGATGGAGAGGGAAGCAGCACTGGGTATCTCTTGTCCTCTGGGGAAGTGGGGAGGGCAGGCCTGGCTCTCCTGGAGACTTTCTGAAGTCAGCTTTCCATTGCAGCTCCAACCCTTCTCCAGTTTCTGTGACAGTGGTCCCCAACCAGGCTTTTCATCCTCCAAGGTGACAGGATTGAATTTTCCAAGAGGACACATACCAGCACCTTTACGTGGTAAATGTAGTGCAGTGCATGTATTTATCTCTTTCTCTATAGATATTATATGCATGCATATAGTCAATGGGAAGTCCCTAAGAATGAGGTGAGGTCATTAGTCCTTTAGATTGCAGTCCTTTAATTGTGTGTTTGCTTGTTTTAAGGATTTATAAGGAACTGGTGATGGAACCCAGAATAATTGCAGGAACTGAAGCTTAAGTCTGTTGTTAAACAGGCTGTAAAAAAGGTGAGAGTTTCTGAGTTTTTCAGAACTGTTGTTAACATCAGTCAGGAGCTTAGACAGATCAATGCGGAAACACAATGGGTGGATAATACACTGCTAGGAAGCTCTTATCTATGAATAATACTGTTAGGGTGTACCCTCCCTGACCCTTGC
>JAVHNF010035940.1:39864-51281 GCA_034783455.1 Micropsitta finschii
CCTCTGTGCAGTTAAATACAGCTCACGTTAGATTTCACAGCCTCTGCTCAGGTGTCCTTATTTTTGCCTTCACACCCACATTTGACTGCAAGGGATTTTAAGTCATCAATTTGTAAACTTAGCAAATTGTGCTTATGTAAAAATGTTGCCTTATTTGTGCTTCTCATTGTGTTCTTTGCAGTGCTTAATGTTTAGATATTGCTTCAAACCAAAATAGATAGAAACAGAAAACTGGAGGGCAGGGAGATGATGGAATTGTTTGGTAAACAGAATGATATGTAATTTAATATTGTCACTGAACTATAACATACAATTATGTTTCAGTTTATTTGACAAATTAATGTTATTCTGGTTTTGTTTCGTTTTTAAGCTACCTTGTCATGCCATTTATGGGAACAGACTTGAGTAAGATAATGAAGCATGAGAAACTAACTGAAGACTGAATCCAGTTCCTGGTATATCAGATGTTGAAAGGCCTAAAGGTTTGCCACTTCTACTATTATTTCGATTTCACAATCATTTTTCCTAGTATATCATTATGGAGAGCTAGAAATACTTATCCTTTGATTCCAGGATAAACTTTATCTTGCCTGGCGCAGTAAAAGCAGTGACATTCTACACAGCAGTTGTTTAGTGGCGATAAATGTTATCAGGGGATGGGAGGTGTTGTATTATGGTTTTGTCTGTGGCTTTTTCAAGCAAAAATGAAAGCTATTCATTCAAGGTCTATATAGTACATTGATCCAGGATGGCCTTGGTTTCTGTATTTGAGTACACCAGAAAGTGCCTGCTGTGATTTTTAGTTGCCTTCTTCCCCAGCAGTTTGTTGTGGTACTGCTTTGCCATACCTTACTGTGGCTGGCTGGAGAGTGTAGAGACTATGAATGAAACCGCTGTTGAGCCCAGAGGCAGGATTCCCCTTGGCTTGATCCCTCACCTATGTCATCAGCTTCAGATTTCTGTTATTTGCAAATGTTTCCATGGCTTACCAATACTGGTGTGACACACTGTTACACGAGATATCTGCACCTAACTTGTTCTAAGTGTGGTACATGTCTGTGCACATGCGAAGCGCAGACCCAACAGCTACAGCAAAACAACATAGATTTGAATGTTACTGACCCGCACAAAGATGATTTTAAATGCATAAGCTGTCAAATACTTTGTATGGTTTTCTTCCTCATCTTTCTGCTGTTTATTATTGCTACTACTTTTTTCCTCTGTTTGGGTTTTAGAAGATGGATTGTGATTTATTGAAGTTCATAGCTTACAACAGAAAAAGAAGATACTCTTTAAGGGCTCCCTGCCCATGTACAACCTGTATTAATGTAATAGGAAAATGCTTCTCAGTCTAGATTGGCACTACAATGCTTTGTGGTTTTACAGTGTTTGCTTTTTGGGTGTACACGACTGTTCATCATGAAAAGGCTACTATTTCTTTATTACATTTTTATTTTGGTGACACAGTTCCAAGAGAAGAACAACCTTGACCCATCTCTGCAGGCTTCAGCCAGGCTGTCTATAGTGATGGCTGTTTAATTCCCTTTACTGCTCTGGAATCACATGTTGTAATGAGGCCATGGAATGGCACTGTCTGGAACTGAATGTCATTCCTTGGCTGCTTTCACCGCACAGTTTTGGGTTTACGGTCCTGTGCCTGCAACATACAAAGCATGGGAAGACTTTCCTCTGCACTCATATAGGGATAAGTGGAGTCACTGTACTGGAAGGTGGGTTGCAGAGGGATGTGCTCTTGCAGTGGAGATACAGGGCTGGTTTTGATACAGGAAGGTCTGGCACATCCATCAGGATGATCTTCCAGATCTATATTTGCATTGCCAAACACTATTAAAAATAAATAATATCGTAGGACAGCATGCTGTTCCTGGACAAAAACATCAGGAAAAGCATACACAAGACTCCTTTGTCTCTCAGTACTTAATAGATGCAGAAGATCAAGTAAATTGTTTTACTCCCTTCACAAATCTCAGTAAATATACTTTGTTGTTGAGTCCTGCATTATTAATTTGTCTTTGACCTTATCTCAGATTTTGTGTTCATTTAGTAGACATTAATTCACATAGCCTTTTACATATGCTAAGTAATTATTCTTTTTATGCTACAATTGTGCATTTAAATGATGTAATTCCCATTTTACAACTGCAGAAACTAAAGCCAGGTTGGGGAAACTGGCTTTATTTAAACTGGAGGGAATTCACCTTTGGGCTTTACATCTGGAATTACGATTTCAGTTTTATGGTTCCCTAATTACAAAGCCATGTCCTAATAAGTGTTTTCTCAAGGACAACGTAAGTAGAGCAGCCTGTTCAGTTGCAGGTAACTGTCTGGGAAACAGGTTTCTAGGAGAGGTGTGCTATTCACCAGAGGTTTAAAACATCATTTGGGCTGATTTTAGATGCAAGCAATATATGAGCTGTAGAAAAATAGCTTGAGTTGAGTGTAGTGGAAAGGATGAATAATGAATTTCATTTCAGCGAAATGGCTTAGAAACATATTTTGGTCCCAGTGGCCTAGATTATCTCAGAGATCAAGAGTGGTGTTCGTGGGTCGCAAAGGTTGACTGAAGTCTGTTGGATCAGTAGATGTGGAAGGCAAGCAGAGCAAACGTGCATGTTTGACCTACATCTGAAGAAAACAGAGCAGGAGTTAAAGAGGATGTGTTGGTTTTGTGCGGCAGGTTTGGTAGTGGGGGCTGTGAGAAAACACCGGGAGCTGCCTCTGTGTCAGACAGAGCCAGTCCCAGCTGGATCCAGAGTGGATCTGCCAGTGGCCAAAGCTGAGCCCATCAGCAGTGTTCATGGCACCTCTGTGATAACAGGTTTAAGGAGCGGTAAAAAACACTGTGCAGCAGCTGTGAGAAAGGAGTGAGAAAACGTGACAGACACAGCCCTGCAGGCACCAAGGTCAGTGAGGAAGGAGGAGGTGCTCCTGGTGCTGGAGCAGAGATTCCCCTGCACCCCATGAAGAAGACTGGTGGCACAGATTGTCCCCCTGCAACCCATGGAAGACCATGTCAGAGCAGATATCCACTTGCAGCCCATGTAGGAAAACATGCTGAAGCATAGGGATGTGCCCATGGACAGACGGCATCGAAACAGACTCCTGGCAGGTTTTGTGGCATCATCTGTGTCCCACAGGGATCCACACTGGAGCAGTTTGCTCCTGAAGAACTGCACCCCATGGAAGGCTGGAGCAATTAGTGTAGAACTGTCTCCTGTGGGAAGAACCCCATGCTGGAGCCGGGGAAGAGCATGAGGAGGAAAGAACAGCAACGTGTAATGAACTGACCACATTCCCCATTCACTGTCCCTCTGCGCTGCTCAGGGGGAAGAGGTAGGAGAGAAAGGAGTGAAACTGAGCCTGGGAGAAAGAGAGTGGAAGGGAAATGTGGGTTTAGTTTTGGTTTTGAACTATTCTGTTATTAACTGACAGTGAATTAATCTTCCCCAAGTCACGTCTGTTTTGCCCATGCTGGTAACTGGTGAGTGATTTCCTTGTTCTGATCTCAACCCACAAGCTTTCCCATTGTGTTTTCTTGCCCCCACTTTGCTGAGAAGGGTGAATGAGAGAGTAACTCAATGGCGCACCAGGTCAACCCACCACAGAAGAAAAGAGCAGGAAGTTCTTGATGTTCCCTGCTATTTCCAGAGTCTTATAAAAATGAAAGCAGTTCTTATTCCAGTTACAAGGCAATCAGCAGGGATGCTGGGATAGTCTTAGTTGGTTTCTCTGGTCTCTAACCCTGTTACATCTTCTGTAAGGAGTGGGTCTCCTGAATATTTTGTTTCTCTCCCCTCATTTTGGAGAGCGTAACTGCACTTTCCTCAAAGTTGCCAGCAGGAAACAAGACATTACTCAGCTACTAGACTGTTGTTTTGTCATTTCCTATTGCACAGCAAACATGAAAAGTGTTTAATGTATCTGTTCCATTAAAGTTTGAATTCTTCTTGAACCTATTCATCCAGCCACAACAATGCACCTAGTTGGAAATATCTTTAAGAAACAAGAATGGTTCAGTGCTTCAGGGACATTCTTGCAGCACTCTCTGCGCTAGGAGGTGAGTTAAGCTGAAAGCAGTATTGCTGTCATGCAGGAGAAGAAGAAAAGGGCTCAGTTATTTGTCCTTTTCCAGCTATCAGGAAGTTAGCTGTTAAAGAAACTCTGCCAGGTTGTGAATGAAAATCTTGTGCTTTCCGAAGTCTGCTGAACACAGTGCATCTGTGTTTACTTAGATTGCCTCTTTGTCAGGGCAGGGGGAACCAAGCATGCACATAGGTAGCACTCAGTTGAGGCATTGTAAGGGAAAAATACTTGCAGTGCCTGGGAAGGAGATTCTGCAGACCTGTGTTGTAAAACTCTTTCAACTTCCCAAGCTTAGCCTCTTCTTTTCTATTCCAGCTTTTAACTTTGATGGACTGTATTGGGCTGGGGATACCTTCTGCTAGACCAGGTTATCCAAAGCCCCATCCAGCCTGGATGAAGCTCATTTTTATGGTGAGCCTTGTAATTCGTCAGAATTTAACTTTATCTGTGATAGGGAAAAACAATGTGACTTGACACCAGTTAAAAACAATGAGGTGCCTCTGCTTTGTCTGTTTCCTAGCCAAGCCTTAGTCTGGTATTAAATCTGTTTGAGTTTGCAGCTTGGAAGGGCTTTCATCATCTTATTTGTTTGACACAAGGGCTGTGTATTGTCAAAGAGTACAGAAGGCAGGCTGAGTAAAAATGTCTCTATGTGGGTGGAAAGGGCTGGAGCTTCCACTGCTTTCAGTCTTGGGTCCCTCTTCTGCAGGACTGCCAGTCAGGTTCCTGTTGGAGGTTGGACAGGTAGGTAACAGCCCTGTTTTCTTATGTGTTCAGTATTTTGAGAATGGATGGATAGCTCTTGGGCCATACAGACACCTGTTCAAGCTTCTTTTGCCACACTCAGGGTGATATTTACCTGCTCGAGTTCTCCCCTTTTAAAATCTCTATTTGCTTTTTTTGGTTCATATTTATGTTTGTTCTTTTTGCTTTTCCGCTTTCTCTTCCTGCTCTCACACGTTTCCTCTTTGGTTTTTCCTTCCCTGCCAAGTCACTCACCCTTTTCGTTTTGCATGCTGCCTGGAATGCTTTCTCCTGAGTCTCTTCTAATTCATTTTCTGTTAGGTTTTTTTTTATTATTTTGTGCAGAGATTGCATATGCAGACAGGAATGCTTAGAATTCAGACAGCTGTTGGATAACTTCCTAGCACAATCTGAGGCTTGCATTCAAGGATTTATGCATGCTACCAAAAATTGTCTTTAGGATAATGCACAGAGCTCCTGTGCTTGAGGCACTTTGCTCACATTAACTGGGTTCTCGAATCAAATATTGTTCAGGTGAAGTGGTAGTAACATATTGTGAGGAATATGTCTGCACTGGCCTGGATGGTTTTGCCGTGTTAAGAGTGAAAAAACTGACAATAAATGGATGATTTAATGAGGAGAATCGTTAAGAGGAGGATCCCGTTTCAGAAGGTTATTGAACTGGAATGGAAAGTTTTCTGAACAGAGACTGGCATAGTTCCAGTGCTGCTACCTGCCAGGAGATAATAGAATGCAGTTAAAGAAATACTGCTATTTTTAAAGAAACACAGCAGCACAGCTCCAGTATTTCAGCTTACAGAGGAGCCGATGTGTACATTAGCACCAGGAATAAGTGCTACTTCATGTAATCTCAATGGTGCTTTATTAAGAGGAGGGTTTAGAAAATACAGCGTGCTCCCCAAAGCGTTTACATCATTTTGGTGCTGTGAACACTCACAAAACCTTCAGTGGGGCGAGCACACCAGTGAAACCACACTCATTCCCCCAGACAGGTGAGATTAACTGGAACCCAAAGGATGCAGCCCTTCTAGTTCCTGTGCCACATTCTTAGCTGCAGAGATTCCTCTGTCTGCCAGTTACTTCTTTACTGTGTACAGTCATACCAGCAAAAATAGCCTATAGAATATTTTAAGCACCTGCTTTGGAAAATCAAGAGGCTTCAGTAAGAAGGCATTGAAATGATTTTGAATGCAATATCCTTGATCAAGATGGCTACTGACAGAAGGCACCATCTTTTTCTTTACTGGCAGTCTAACTACTTACAGATATATTTCTTAACAAAAACCAACCAAACAGCAAAACAAACTCCCCCAAAACCTCCATGTATATCCTCTCTGGTCTCTGCACACAAATGGCAAACTTCCTCTTTCTGCATCCAGTTCCTCCTATCCCAATCCACTTCATACACATCCATGACAGATACATTTTGTAGTTCTTCATTTGCTGTAGCGGTTTTACAGCCAACATTCTGGGGAACAGCCCCATGCTTTCAGCCCTTGTGCCTGCCCCAGGAAATCCGGCGAGGCACTTTGGCATTTCCTATGGGTGATGTTAAACCTTGCCCAGTCTGCAAGTAGTGTGTAGCAGGAACTGGTCTACCACAAGTGCCAAGACCCGCAGGGACTGGGGCACATCAGTCATGCGTGCAGCAGGGGAGCCCTACCACAGTCTGCGCTGGGCTGGTGAAGTTGTAGGCACAGGGTTAAAGGAGGGGATGTTCTTTTTTCACCACATTTCAGAACCTGTGAGACCACATCTGGAGTGCTGCGTCAGGTATAAGAGAGGAGAAAGTAAATGTCAGAGATTTCATCTCTGTTCAGTCACTGCTTTAAAAACGTGGTTTGACTTTTGTGAGCCCTTGCATAGGTCACTGGGAGGGGTGATGAAAATATTCAGGTAAAAGAGAATGTCTTGCAAAATGCCCTCTATATGTTTCATTGAGGAACTATTGAAGTATGTAGCAAGACTTCTCAGCTAAGACCTTGACTGGCCTTCATCCTGGTCTTAAATGATCTCTTAAAAGTTAGTGCTGCTGGAACATATGAAACTACACCCTGATGGCACACCAGAGACATCTGTTGCAAGAGAGCATTTCTGACATATAAAATAGTAGGATTCATTTTGGTACATATATATATAGCAATGCCAAAAATTAACTGAAAATGCAATTTTATGTGTGGGAAGAATTAGAACTATATGAAGAATTAAAAAAAAAATATGCTCTGTTGCAGTATTCAGACTGATTTAGTGGTTTCTTTTTATTAGGGGAGGGGAAGGGCAAAGTGCTAGTTTAATTATCTGAGTGTTAAAAACGTAGCTAAAAGGGTCTTTTGTGCAATAAATAAACCTTTTCTAATTTAATTACTTCAGCACCATGAAAGAGTACTTTCTCCCCTGCCCCAGGCAGCTTCTTTAGGTCAGGACCTCATTAACTAAAATATACTTTCTCTTTTTACAGTATATTCACTCATCGGGCATAATTCACAGGGTAAGTGGAAACAGTATAAAAGATGTTTATGTTTTGATAATGTGAGAGGTGTTTGTGTGTAAGTCTGCTCATAAATGTGCCTGAAACTCTGTTTATAGTGTCTGGTTTGATGATGCATTTGGTTTCTTCTTCAGTAGGAACAAAAGGTGGTACGGTTGCATCGGTGTAAGCTAGGCACTTGAGTTGCACTGAATGCAGCTTAGATTTGGCTTGTGAAGCTGCCAAATTACCTTGTGAAGCTGCGTTGTCCCCACAAGAACGAATAGTGTCTAAACTAAGATGGTTGTTTCTTTTTTTTTAAGATTGAACTTTTAGAAACAATATATAAATGTTGTTTAAAAATTACATTAATGTTCAAGGGAGGGGTGAAAACATAGAAAGTCCACTTAAAGTCACTTTGGCAATGTGAATAAGGAGTTCTGAATGATTCCCTCCTGGTTCTAAGCAGCATAACTTCTCCCCAAACTGTATCACAGCAGCAGAAACTGACCTTTTGGGCTAAGATACCAGGAGCAGCACAGAAAGTGCACACCATATGAAGATGTGCGCTTTAAGATGGACATGGAAACTATGCAAACTGCCAAAATAATGTAATAAGTTGATATTCTTGTTTCTACAGCTGCTGTGATCATGGTCTTAATTTACAGTTGCTGAGACCTTTTCTAAGCTCCCTCTTGTTGGCTCTTAAGTTTCGTGATTTCCTAACATTTCTTTGTACCAATTTGCTTCTCTCCAAGGCCTCTCTAATCTTAAAACATCTTCATCTAAAACAGGTGGATGCCTGTTAAAAAGTTCAGAAAGAAGATTCTTTTAAATGTCTTGTCCCGAAGTGTCTCAAAGGTTTGAAAAAGCTGAAGGAAAGTTGGTTTCTGATTTTTAATTTCTTTCGCTATAGAATCATAGAATCATAGAATAGTTAGGGTTGGAAAGGACCTTAAGATCATCCAGTTCCAACCCCGTGCCATGGGCAGGGACACCATTTAAGCTTCTCCATCCCCATCCTCCTTGTCTCGCCATCAGAGGCACGTTCCCAGTCACTGAGTCTCCTTCTCCGTGCCTCTCCTGCTCAGATACATTGACTCTTGGGGGAAGCAGTCTCCAGCATTGGTGAGGTGCCAGGAACTCAGAACATGGAATTTAGAACACGGGAAACGTCACAGTAGCTCTGTGCTGCACCATGGATAAAGTTCCCTGTACCAGAGGAGCTGGAGCTGCGAAAGGTCCAGAGAAGAGCAGTGAAGAGGTGTGGAGTGACATTCCCATGAGGATCAGGAAGGTAGGTACTTCTCAGCTTTGGAAGAAGATAACTACGGGAGGACACAAGAGTGATCTAGAAACTCATGAGTGGTCTGGAGAGTGTGGATGAGGACTGCCTAGTGTGGGTCTCATACAGCTCCAGGAACAGGGCTCATCAAGTGAAACTGGAAGGACAAACACTTTCAGTCTCAGGAAATCCAGGAGATGATCCCTTCACCTTCCTTGCTTTGGTTGTTAGCTCTTAGAGTGAGATAACGGAATGGTGACCACAGGGATGCCTGGGCTGCCCTCTGCAATAACTTGTGGCTGAGGAGACTGCTGGTGAAGGGGGGATCAAACCCCCCAGCGTTCAGAACAGGACTGAAGCCTGCATGATGCACGAAATCTGTGCTCCTTGTCACCCATCGGGTCATTCACTTCCTTTCCACTTCCCATTCGGGTTCCGGTTCTCCTTTGCCTGCTCACACAGAAGCACCATGGGTTTGTTCTTTAGCATCACTGCAGGTTATTGTGTTTAAACACATTGACACTTCTTTTCCTGGTTGATTGGCTTTAGATTATGGTTCCAACCCAGCAGTTCTCCACTTGCACCCCACCGGGCAACCGTCATGGTATCCTGGAGACCAGTGTGCGTTGTGATGTGAAGCCTTCAAGTACTCACAGATATGGTTCCATGGGCTGCCCAAGATACCCTTACAGACCCCAGAGAGAGAAATGGAATGTTTCATATGGCCATTATCCCAAGGAAAGGAAGGACAGGAGCTCTTGTTCCTGAGCAGCTTGTTCTGAGCCTTCTCTTGCCCAGCCCAGCTCTCTCAGCCTGGCTGCAGAGCAGAGCTGCTCCTGCCCTCTGATATTCCATTGGACTGCAATGATGTGATGTGAATGTTGTGGGCACCTCGATCTCTATGTTTTCTACTACATTCTAACACCCAGCTGGTGGACTCTTTGCAACACAGCTGCAAATACGTGGCAGTGGGGAGCAGGATGCTCCACAATGGCTTCTTTGTGTGCCTGAGCTAATCTCTTACCAAGGAGGAACAAGCCATGGATGTTCATGTAGATGGGGAGACTTTGTGAGAGGAGTGGTGGCCACTAGAGGGTGGCTATGTCATAGCTGGTGCTGGCCTTGGGGACAGTGTCTTCATGGGGCAGCTCTGCACATGGGTACCTCATCAGGGTGTGCTGACATCTGGCTTTGGGTATGTGACCTGCCCGGGTACAACGTTTCTGGTCTGAATGAGGTTTTGTATGCTCTGATGGCTGATGGATAGGCAGTAATGTCATGGCTACTTATCTATGGACATCCATGGATATCCATACATAGATATCCAACCTATCCATAGTTGATGGATAGGCAGTAATGTCATGGCTACTTATCCATGGATATCCATGGATATCCATAGATAGATACCCAACCTATCCATAGTTGATGGATAGGCAGTAATGTCATGGCTACTTGCCATGAGTCTCCTGATCCTATCAAGATAGGGGTACCAATGCAATATACAAGGGGTGATGGGCACAAGTTGCTCCTGGGGAAATTCCAACTGGACATAAGAAGAACATTTTCCCAATGAGAACAATCAGCCATTGGAATCATCTCCCCAGTGTTGGATACTGTTAAGATTGGGCTGGGCCATCTGGTCAGGGTCATGCTGTGCCTGGAAAGGTTGGACCAGATGGTCCTCAAGGTCCCTTCAACCTGGGGTTCTATGAAACTATGGAATAGTTGCGAAACTGTGAAACTGGAAATAGATAGAAAAACACAATAACCCCAGAGTGGACATCTAAACCCCAAATGTGTTACCTGGTATTTGGGAGCATTCGAGTGAGTTCAAGACCCTTCACCACCCAGACTACATTTCTTTACCTTCTACAGAATTGACCACTACAATACGAAAAAGAAGAAAACATTTTATTGATGATGTAGGAAGGGAGAAAATTAGAAAAACATAGATAGAACTCCCTCGAGAAGGACCATACAATATCAAAATACGCCAGAGTTAGTATATCAAAACAAAGGCTCTCTAATAAGAGTTTTAAGTAATGCAATTGTAAAAGAATTTGGCTAAAAAGTAACACATATACTGAGATGTTTTCTGTAATAGTCCTCTAAGAAATTAAAGGAAAGCAGCAGTAGATCTGTTTAACTACAGACACATATTTAGTAAATATATTAAGTGTATTTATATAATAAAAACTGCCCTGCACATTCATCCCTATGTCTGCATCCTCCTCCATGTGGCAGGTGTCTCTTCAATTCCTCGAGACTCTGCCCAAAAAGGGATTAAAAAGGAAGCAAACATAATACTACTAAAACAATGGGACCTAAGCCCACAGCTTGGTGGGAAGCTCAGTCACCACGAAGCAGAGAACTCCATGCTCTGACTTAGGTCCTCACTTCTCAGGAAGATGGAAGAGGAGGTTTCTCTCTTCTGCATCAGGATGCCCGGTTCCTAACTTGCTGGTTATAAGCAAATGCTTTCAACCACAGACTGAAGTTAACACAACTACCAATAGCCCTTACGCTCTTTGCTCTATTAGAACCACATACCTTACCAGGCTCATCTTCCAATTACGTCCTTTGAATAGTCCCAAAGTTCACACGTTTTCTTTCATAAAACTTACTTATGGGAACATCATCCTTCAGTTAAAAACAAAGCCCTCTCTGGCTTGATAGGTAGATTCCAAACAGATCAAAATTTTCCTTCGATTAATCCTTACTATTTGCATCTCTCCCCATAAATAAGATTATAGTACACAATTTACAGCTAAGAGGAAAATACCTTAAACTTCCATG
>JAVHNF010035944.1:0-11993 GCA_034783455.1 Micropsitta finschii
GCTGTTTTGTGTTAATTCTTGGACTTCCAAGAAGTATGTGATTGAAAGATGTTGCCTAGGAAAGACAGGTGTATATTGTCAAAGATTGGATTGATACAATAGTTTAGTTTTGCATATATGTGTGGTCCCATTGATAATTTATATCTGGCTGCTGTTCTAAAAGACTATTTGAATAATAATTGCTGCAAATATTGCAAGTGTATAAATGAACATAACTGCCTATAACATGCAAAACTGTATTGTTCCATCCATCTAAAAATTATTTTTAAATTCTGTTATTAGCTGGATTTCTACTACTTTTTGCACTTAATAGCACATGTACTATAAAGATACCCTTGTTTCATCACATATGAAATACCAGGATATCACTCAGGATACTTTTGTTACTTGCTACTGTCCTATATTTAAAGACAGGAACTATGAGTTAGCATGTACAGAATCATTTTTCATACAGGTATGAATATTGCCTAATTAAGATACCCATGGTACTTCTCACATGTATAGTCTTGACTTTGTCATCTTTCTAGAATTCATTCTTTCTAGGCAATATATGATTAGATCATAAGACTTTCTTTTAAACAGATATTTGATAAATTATATTACAGAAGGACTTAGAACATCTATACAGATATTTAGATTTAGTCATTATTAAAATTACTGTATATTCACGTAGCAATCTACCATTTTGCTATCAAACACTGAAGTTTTTCAGAATGACCTTCAGGTCTAGTGAACAGCTTGAGATTAGGAAATCACTGACTAAAATTAGTGAAACTTATGTAATAACACAGGAGTCGAAAAAGGAAATAATTACATAACTAAAGCAGCAAAATAGCGTACATTCTTTATTTTTAAGTTTGCATGAATAAAATCATATAACATTGCCTTGCTTTTAGATACTGTTAAACAGTATAATTCTCCAAGCTTCCAGAAATATGTTTTGTTTTGCTTTCTTCTTTTTGGTTTAATGTTACTACTAAGTAAAAGACTGTAGGATTCTATTTTTTTTAAACAAAGAAATAAAATACAGTCACCTCTGGGCAAATTCTTACAGTGAACAACAACAACAACAAAAGAAGATGCTTACACTTTTACTCCTTGTGGATTTCTTTTTAATATTTCAGAGCAATGAACATATGGCTGTTGCTATCAGCACTGGTGTGTTTGCAGCGATGCCTATCGACATCCACCAGAGAGCAGGGCAGCTCCAAAACCCACATCTCTTATACTGTGGAAATTGATGGGTACAGCAACACAGCCAGCTTCTTGGCCAAACAACATGGAATGCAGTTCATTTCAAAGGTCAGCGCATATTTAAACTTGCTTCATTACTCCCACCTTTATGCTTGAGATTTTCATTTTTTTTAAATCAGTTTACCTAGAGGTTCCTTTAGAGACAGAAAAATGAAAGTGCTGAATCCTATTTTCATTTGGGGATATCAAGCTTTTTATCAAATTATAGAGGTGGCGTTTCAGAATATTTCATATCTGATCAGAAGGAAAATCCAAAAATAATTTTCTCTTTATTCAGGAGTCTTTCAGGCACTGGGACTGTTTTATTTATTACTTAATATTGTGCTCCAGTCAATCATTTTGAATTCAGACAGGAAAATGGAATTTTTATTTTTAAAAGGAAAAAATCCCAAGGAAAAAAATGCTACTGGAATAAAGCAGATTTTATTTTTAAAATTACAATTATGTCTTTTCTTCCTCTGCTAACTATTTTATTTTCCTTTAAGCACAGTGAATTAATATGAAGACATATATAAAACAAAGGATCTTATATAAGATACTATTTTAGTTAATTACAGGCATTTTATTTCAGAGCATTTCTACAACATATATCATTGATCTTGAGGAATTATGGCCTTGTAAAACAGTCAGGGAATAATCTTTTTCTTTCTTTGGACAGGTACCTCAATACACATTTTCTGTATGTGTACTGTGTTTGTGGGTATAAATATGAGGTATGTATTTATATTTCATTTAGCTTTAACTTTCCATCAGAAGAAGGTTGTTCCTAAAGTGTATGTTAGTACTCTGGTGCACAGCCTAAATAGAGGAAACATATTAATATCTCTCAGTTACAGTTACTGATCTGTAAAACCAGACATGTGGATCACAAATAAATTATTAGAACTTTTAATATGTTAATCTGTGTCAGCCTTCATTCATTGACCTGAAAGTTCTTTGGCAGTCTTAATGAATTAAGCCTTTCAATGCTCCTGTTGCTTTTATCTGTGCTTTTCTGATGTGAAAAGCAGAAGTAGACTAAGTAAAGCAATTTGTTCGGGATCCTCACAGGGAGTCTGTGGCCCAGTGAGAAGTGGAAAATATATTTCTAAATTTTTGATTTTGTGCTCTAGCTGTAAGAAATTATCCTAAGCGAGGAAACATAATTTGCTTAGGAAGAAGAGACAGTGCATTATACATACCTCAGCAGCCACTATGGTCTACCCTAGTCATGAAAATCACTGAAGAGCCCCGAGGAAAACTGAACCCAGTTTTGTTACAAGAATGGTGACACAATCTTCTGGATGTGTCAACCTTAGGGTATAAATATTAAAATCAGTAGAGACTGTTATAATGAGGATGCTAACTTAAAAGCCCCA
The DNA here is from genome assembly GCA_034783455.1 of Micropsitta finschii. Taxonomy (NCBI): domain Eukaryota; kingdom Metazoa; phylum Chordata; class Aves; order Psittaciformes; family Psittacidae; genus Micropsitta; species Micropsitta finschii. The sequence goes on from JAVHNF010035944.1 coordinate 2,613, forward strand.
ACAAACAATACTGTGGTGTTAGACATTAAGTATTCCTGTAAAGGCTGACTTCAATGTCAGGTTGCTAGAAAGGATTTCCTCAGGTTTTGGTAAGCACAGAAGTATTTTGTACAAGGGGAATAGGTAACAGTTTCTATTTCTGTACAGTGTGGGCACTATTTACAGCTAGGTTGCTGGAAAAAAAAATTGGTAGTATAACAGAACCAATCACACTGTATTCTTTGTTCTGTAATATTTATTCAGGAAAACACCTTGTTTATTACAGTGATTATGAATAAGAAAAAGCAAAAGATGGAAAGAGAAATGCAGATATAGGAAGGCTTTTCTCCTGCCTTCTCTGTGAATTTCTGGTTTCTAACCTGTTGTACAAGCAGCAGATACCTTCCTTAGCATTCTCATTTCAAATATGAAAAAAAGCTTCTGTGGTATTTAAGGCTTATGGTCTTTAAGCCACAAGGAGCACTGGTAAAGTATTAAAGATTCAAATATGTTTAGGCTTAATATTTTTTCGAAGTTTTTGTTGGCTTGTAATAAGCTTACAGCATGTGCTCTGTGATAAGACAAGATAATACTAAAATATTATTTGGAAAAATAAACCTGTAAAACGTGATAAAACTTGTTGTCGCTAAAATTTCTGGGTAGTCAGGAGTATTAGTAGTATTGCAGCTAGCAGTTATGCTCCTATTTTAGGTTCCTATATGACAAAGCATTTGAAACATATATTTAAGTTCAATCCTTTTTCAGGATAATAATCATAATCATGTGCCTAAGTTCCTTTGAAATAAATAGGATCTAGGCATATGCTTAAGTGCTTTACTGGATAAGGCTGGACTACTGAATGGGGCTCTTAGTGAAGAAAACAGTTTTGTATGAGAAAAGTGACATCAAAGACTGAAAATGCTATCTTTTAAATATGCTACTGTCACCACAGGAAACAGGCTCCTGTAGAAATGGTAATTATGTGTAACTGTGACATCCTTGCTTCAGCATGTTAGTTGCAATTTAGAGTTGCAGTTTAAAGGAATAACTTCCCTTTGGCATAAGTGTACATTTTTACTATGAAGCAGTGAATAAAGAGAGTGAGTTAAGTGTGTTACTTTGGAGTGCTTCCTCTCAATAAATGTCATTACTTATTAATATGCAGATACTTCGCAACAAAGTAGGAAAATTTTAACTGTGAAAAAGGCTACCAGTTTTTATCACACTGGAATGCACTTCTTCAAAGTGGAAACCTTGAATGACATTTAGTATACAAAATCCAAAATGTTAAACTCTTGACACTGATTGCAATAGCGTTTCATTTCACATTCTGTACCAGCTAACTTACCAATAGAAACAGTGTAGGCAAAGTGTTCTTTTAAAACTTACTGTTATGATTTTTCTTAAACTTAAAACAGTGACTGAAAGTTTCTGTAATTAAAACACTCATTAAATACAGTGAAGCTATGCCTAGTGTGTAAGAGTCTCACCAGTTCTAAACAAAATATTTTGCAAAGAAATACTTGCTTTGGTTCCAAAGGTTTGCATTTGTAGTTGGTAGAGAATACAGCAGATATTAAATATAGTTGTATCAGAGGTGTACATTTATTCTTAAAATGTATGTTAGGATTTTTTCATACAGTTGTATTTTGAGTCAGCTCAATTCCTTTTTTTTTTTTTTTTTTTTTTAATCACTATTGTAATGCAGAGGAGTATTGTCTCTATACTGTAAAAAGGACTTTTTATAGTACTGCTAGGTGGCAGGAATAGAGGATATAGTTAGAGCCACTTTTTTGAATGAAACATGAGTTTCATTCTCATTTCCTTCCCCACTGTTTAAGACAGAGGTTGTAGAGAAGATAGAGACTTTATTGCGTTTCTCTAGACTCGCAGGGAAGGAAGAGGTAAAAGTAAAACTTGAAAAGGGAGTGCATGCACACTGTGTGTTGTCAAGAACAATGTCTTCTTTTGGCTGTATAATGCCTCATCCTTACCTCAGCGAAGTCAACAGAAACCTTCCCATTGACTTTCAAGGGAGTGCAGAGTAAGAAACGTTTCTATGCAAATGTATCCAAGTAGCAAGTATCACTCATACTTAACTAAGTAGGAAAACAGTGAAAAATTGCAGATTTGATCTCAGTCTTCCAGCTTTCCAAAGTGGGTTTTCTTGTATCTTGTTGTACATTTTGCTTCTGTGTAGCAGATATAAAAACATGAAGAAACTCTGGGGAAGTTATGCCTGAAAATCGGTTTGTACTCTGTTCATTTGAAGAAAAAAGGCTTTTGCAAGGATAGTTTTAATCGACAGCTCTTTTAGATGAGATTTGAAAGGGATCAGGAAGTGTCAATAGTTTTACAGAAGTCAGACAAAAGGAATAAACCAAGTTTTTTTATGTACGGCTTTTATTTATTTTATTAATTTGGATTAGTAGAAGTTTTGCATAATGGTGAATTTCAATCTCAAACTAGGAAAGGTGGATAGTGATGGAAATCAGGTTTACTGACAATTATATTACTGATGTATTAACTGCTGAAAAAGCCCTGAACTGCCTGAACTGCTGAAGCAGTTTTGAAGATTTGGATAAATACAAGCATATATATAACACATAGATGAGTGTACGCTTTGGGGACTGGACTAGATGATCTCCAGAGGTCCCTTCCAACTCTAATGATTCTGTGATTTGGTGACACACCTCTCCGATACATACTTATCCAAGTGTATAAATACAAATATGTTATAAATCTAATTTATAACGAAGTTTCCTAGCTGTATTAAGTATTTATTTTTCATCAGCAGAACTCTGAAAAATATTATATAAAAGGTCCATGGTGTCTGAGAGTTATGTCTAAGAATTTATTCTTGATAATGCACACTGGGAACACCTGCAGTGAAGTTCAAGGTCTTGATCTTCCTCAATTTATATAGAAACTCCAAACAGGTCCTGGATAAAAAAAGAAAAAAGAAAGAATTAAATTAGGATTTAAAATGAATTATTCTGATCAGGAGTCAAAAATTGATTGTATGTCTACATGTATATTTTTAGAAGGTAAAGTCAAGCTGGGCAGTAAACCCCACTTTTAATAAAAATGGGTTTAATACAGATACTTTCTAGGAATAAAACCAAGACTGCAAAACCGAGACTGCTGAATGACATTTTGACTATGAGTAAAGTTAGTTTAATGTTCTCTTTTTCATTTTTTCTCTCTTCTTTTTTTTTGCTTTTTGTCTTTTATTGTCTATGTCATTCTCCTCTTTAATTTCCATTTTAGGTCCAGCAAAATTTGTACTGATTTTATGATAACTTATGCTTCCCAAAGTTTGTATTTTCTTTATTAAGCTTCTTCAGAAGTTTTTCAAGCTTTTCAAGCTTTTTTTATACCAGAGCAGGTATAACTTGATGTTTCTGAGTGTATTTATTGTTCATATTTTGTGATAAATCTCTTCAATATTATTGTAGCTTTAAAAGCTGAAGTACACAAAATATAAGGAAACTATGGAATGCAGAGCATTCTGGAATAAGCATTTGTCCCTATGTGATTTTATTTTTTATATATATATATTCTGCTACTTTTATTTATCTGGAAAAAAATCTTTTATTTAAATTACTATTTTTTTTTTTCCCTATGTGGTATATGGTTGCTACAGAAAACGAAGCAGTGCACCAAGACTTTTAAATAGGAAAAAAACCCAACAGGAGTGTGTTATGGGTTTTGATTATTGGTGGAGTTAATTTCTTTGCCTTGGACTGATATCCAAGAAAATTTGGGAACTTTTTAGAAGGGAGTAGTTTATGGAGTTGCCACAGATACTTTTGTTACTCGACTCTGCCATGCCCTGAAGCTACCGAAGAGTGTAGAAAGTGTTCCCCTTGTGGCGAAGAGAGTTAAAATCCCTGCTTCACACTGAAACCTGAAAGTAGAAATGGCTGGGGAAAAGCACGCTTTAGGTGGCGCTGAGTTTGTTAACACAGCTGGTGAATACTTGACAAGTTGAAACACTGGCAATATTTTTAACAAAACATAACTACAGTAAGGGCTTTCACTTGTTTTCATTTGTTTACATATGTAATATTATAACTGATGTTTTCTTTAGTATGGCAGTTGCTATTTCATCCTCTTTTTTTTTGTTAAAAAATGATATTTTTCTCATATTCTGCTTCTGGAGTGGTGTTTTCTTTCAAAGACAGGTATGTTAGTCTTTTTATAGCATAAAATTAATACCGTCTTAGACCATTTGTTGCATTATTATCTATTTTGTACTACTGTAAACCAACAACAACTGTTCTTTTAATCTCAGCTAAAAGTTCTCTTGAATTTCTTGAGTATTGTGAGTTGTAGATTCAGAAAGACTGTACATCTTTTCCATGGTTTTGACTGCTGTGTAACACTATTCAGTTGCATATGTGACAACAGCTTGTGTATTCACCCATCTACCAGGTGAATGCTCCTATGCTTGAAAAGGGCTTTACAAAAAGGCAGAGAATTACGAGTTATTACCAGTTTAAGCTAATATACTAGGAAACTAATAATTTAATTGTTCTGATCGAAATGATGGGCATGATTCACAGGAGGTGAAAATTGGTATGGCCCTATTTGAAACAATGAAACTATACTGATGTATTCCAGCTGAGAATCAGGTCCCTCATCTTTGTTTTAATAATTTAAGGGTAGGCTGACCAGACCATTAGAGAATACAGTTAATGTAACAATCCTATATTGAAACTGGAATGGAATACAGAAGCTGGTAACGCTAGATGATTTTTTTAATCTTTTTTTTTTTTCCCATCTCTGTTGTCCTGTTTGGTAGACAGGTCTTAGGTAACCTGACCAAGTTTATTCTTTGAAGGTGGTGGTATAATGTACATTTAGCAAGCAACCACAATATTGGAAAATATTTTTTGCACAATACTGCAAAAATAACCCACTTTTTGATGCCTTTTGAAAAAAAAGGAGATTAATTTTACCCCTGCAGCTGTTGTTATTAGTGCTTTACCTGTCCTTAGACTTAGTCCAGTGTTAAAATAGTAACTACAATGCAAAAGAAAGGTGAATGAAAAAAAGAAAATCACCGTGATTCATTTAGTTCTTATTAGTGAACTAAATGTTTCAAATTCTGCTTGTATCTCATTGTAATGAAATAGTGTAAACATGGCTGCAAGTGTTTTTTTTTTTTTAAATGCGGGTATCTTAAATAAGATTATGAAATTGCAAACTCTCCCTGGAACTACAACAAATGTTTCTTCTCATTTCATGCACCTCTGGGACTGTAGCACTGGAAAATGGATGCAAAACCCCATAAATTTGCCAGATGTGTGATAAAGGGTTCCTGGCATACATTTAATCCTTCACTATTTCTGTCCCTGGAAGGGGGGAAAAAAAAATCAAGATGATTTCGATTTTGGTTTAATTTAAAACATATTGCTGAACTAATATATGCATGTCTATTTTTTCAGTGGTTGACAGAGGTGCTTAGCAAACTAGTGTCAGTATATCATGTATATATATATATTGCATACATGGAACAGTATGGAGTGCACAGTGGCCCAACTTCTTTATTTCTATCAATTTACTATGGAAGGTCCTCTATAGTGAGTACAAGTGATGCCTCAAGATGCAGTCCACAGTTTCTTAAGAGCAGTTTGATTTTAAGAACTTTGATGTACGGTATTTGAAGTCATACAGTTTCCTACATTTTTAAAGTTGTTTTACAAGAAGTGTTTTGCACCGCTGAGATCCAGCTTAGTTTTAAGGTTGCACTGCTAGGCTGTTTTACTTTATAAGTTGATGTAATGACAAGTTTAAACTCTGGATTCTGGAATTTAAGGGAGAAGTAAGAGTAGAAGGAGAAGGTTGGATTGCTTCACTTTAACAGTTGTTATAATGTTTTCTAGTTTCACTTGCTTGTTTAACAATAACAACACTTTTTATTTGTGTAGCACACTTCATTCAAAACTGTAAAGATTCCTTACCACTTTAAAGTTTCACCGAGTTTCTGAACCTGGATGAATATTATCAGAACTATGAGATATTATTTCAACAAATTTTATTCACATGGATTTGTGAAGTAACTATAAATATTTCTATCTTTGATTCATGTTGAAAGAATAGTTTCAACCAAAACTATGTTGGGAGAAGAGTAGGAACTTTGCACAGCATTGTCTTCAAAATGAAATATCCCAGCAAAACAAAAATTAGTTTTTCTTTTAACGTGTAAACTTCTTGCTTTTTCATTCTAAAAATAAAATTTATAAATTAAAAAGAAAATATAGAAAAAAATTAAGTGCCAAATATTAGACAGAAATTCTGCATTTTGTCTTGGACAATTTTTTAAAACTTGCCACAGACTCACAGCGTGGTTGAGGTTGGAAGGGACCCCTGAAGGTCATGTGGTCCAACCTCCCTAGTTCAAGCAGGGCCACCCAAAGGTGGTTGTCCAGAATCTTGTTCAGGTGGTTTTGAATATCTCCAAGAATGGAATCCATAACCTCTCTGGGTGACCTGTGCCAGGGCTTGGACACCTTCACAGTGAAGAAAAATGATTCCTGATGTTTAGGATGTTCAGAGAGACCCTTCTGTGTTTCAGTTTGTGCCCTCTGCCTCTGATGGTGTCACTAGGCACCACTGAAAAGAGCCTGGTGCCCTCTTTTTCATACCCTTGCACCTTGCACACATTAAGATTCCCTCTGAGTCTTCTCTGCTCTGAGCTAAACAAGAGTCCCATCTGTCTCAGACTTTCCTCATAGGAGAAATGCTCCAGTCCTTTCACCATCTTAGTGGCCCTTCACTGGACTTTGTCCAATAGCACCACACCTCTTTTACTGGGGCACCTAGGTCTGGACGCAGAACTCCAGGTGAGCTTCAGAGTCCTCACTTTTTTCTTTCTAATTTTTTTCTCATGACCACCAAAGTTTCTTGTGGGGTGGTTTTGTTTGGTTGTTTGTTTGTTTTTGTTTGGGTTTTTTTTGTTGTTGTTGTTTTGGTTTTGATTTTTGTTTTCTGTGGTATTGTTTTGATTTCTTTTTGTTTGGGTTTTTTTCCAGCTGTGGTTATCACAGCCATTTTATTTATTGATTCTGTGATAAGATCAAGCATTTTTGAGTCCACATTAATGCTTCAGTAATGCTTTAATGACAGATACTGGAATTAAGTCTGTAAGTCCTATTTGCTATTATTTATGGGAGACAAAGCTAGTGAAAATACAAATGAAAACAATCTTTTAGAAAGGAAGTTCAGATGAAGTCCTTAATTGTCTGCCTTAGAAGCTATAGCATAATGGTTGGTAGAGATTGCAATGGTCCGAGAGGATAGTAACTCAGAAAAGTTAATGGCTTCTTTGGAAATATTGGTTGATATAATAGTAGTATCAGTGTGATGAAACATTTTGTTTAATATTGTGCTAAGTGGAATTTAATAAGACATAATTTTCTCACTGCTTTGAATTGTTTATTTAGAGGTTTTTCCAGATTTGGATCTCCCTTCCTATGGAAAAGGTTTCATACTGTAGTATGATCTGTCATGGTCTGTGTAAACAAAAAGGAAGCAAGACAACTGAGGATTTTGCAGGTAGAGGCACAATGATAGGTAGGAATGAAAATAATTCAGCATCAACTGAGATGAAGTTTTACATGGAAAAAATGCAGTAACAAGTGGCATCTTCTGCAACTTAAATCATCATCATTGCTATAACTACAGTTGTTTCAAGACCTTTCTTGTCCATACAAATTGGCGGCTGTGATTATCCAGCATTCCCATGCCAGGGAAGAGATGGTTATACCCTAAAGAGAGTGTACTTGGAGATGTTACTATTTTCTCTCATGGATTGTAATAGAAGCAAGAACTGCTTTAAGCTGATGACTTTGTGCCAGTGTGAATAGAGTCTAGCCCCAAATAGAAAGTATATCTGTAGACAGGTAGAAAGTCATTCCTGAACATTTTTGTGGAGAGCCTTAACTGGTTTCAGCATCACTTGAGAAAAATGTTTTGCAGTTAGGATCAAAACTATGTATGTCTTTAGCAGCATATGTTAGCTTCTTCAAAGACTTGCCTTGCTCCCAATCTGAAGGGAGTATTTCTGATCAGTGTGTCTGAGTGTGCATATTATAGAGCATGCACACACTCAAGCAAACAAGTACCTGTGTACAGTCTTATTTGCACTTCTTTTGGGGACTGACACAGCTTTGTGTGCCCTCTCTATGTATGATTAAATATTAATTAGTCTTCTAATATAAGCAAGTGAGTTCACAGGCCCAAGTGCAACATAAATAATGCATGAGGTACCCGAAGGCTCAGCCCGAGAAGCTGATTGGCCACCTTGGATTTGTATAATTATGAAGTTTCATTATTAACAGTGGAAGCAGTGAAGAGATTTGCCTAGCTTGAGGGACTTTGAAAACATAAGCTGTCTCATTAGGGAAAAAGGGAATAAGGCATAATATGCAAACTTGCTAGTAAAAAAAAAAAAGAGGTATAAAAATTAAGCATAGGTCTTTAAAAGAAGTATTTTCTATGTATATACAAACATTATAAACATTTCTAAGTATATAAAAGGACCGAAATTCAAATAGGTGAGGTCTATACCACAGCAATTTAACAGTTTTGTTTGCAAGAGGTCTTGCATAAAAGCTTTTGTTCTCGGTATTAAACAATCTTTAATATTTTACAGAAAAATCCACAGGTAGCTTAATGGGTTCTGCAAAGTGAGAGGTACGGAGGTGAACGAGAATGAACACAGTCCAGGGTTCTTGCTAGAATATGTGTTGTGCATGCAATTAAATCTCAAGGTCAAACAATTTACAGACAATTACTTTTCTAACATCTCCAGAAATGCCTGCTTACACGTCTTTAATTTTAAATGATACTGATATTCCAATTCTCCCCAAAGGTTAATGCTGACTAAATCCAGCTGTGACCTGACACGATGCGACAGCACAGTGCCTAATTATCCTCTGGATAGTCATTTACTTTAAACCATTAAAGAAATAGGCTGAGAGGAAGATTTAGGACACAGAAAAAATGTTAGCCTGACTTCTTTCTTCTTGAGGATGGGATGGGCTGAAAAATAAAAATAAAATCTTGCTAAATGTTAGCCATTTGCTTTGATGGCAGAAAATTGTTCATCCCACTCTGTTTTTTTTACAGGTTAAATTGCTAACTAGTTCATTTTATCCATTGCCTACGGCTGGCGCTAAATGTCAGTGACAAATTTTGTACTTGTCTTGAAGAATGAATTAAGTTATGCACGAAAGCTATAGTGCTCTTTTTAAGATGAGTGAATTGCAGAGGGAAAAAAAAGTTGCTCGTTTGAAAAAGGATTATTTCGATTAAAGGCCTTTTCTATTGTAGTGGAAGACAGGTAGTGGTTTAAGATAATTCCGACAGTTACCTCCCACAGAGGCTGCAGCC
>JAVHNF010035959.1:0-11281 GCA_034783455.1 Micropsitta finschii
AATAGCTTTAAAAAGGTTACAAATCGGCAAAACTGGGTTAGAAAGGGGAAAATGTTGAGTTTAAAAGGATAACAACTAGGGAGCCAGAGAATGCAGGGGATGTAAGCACAGGGATATACCCAAATCTATCAGCATTAAACCTAGACCACAAACATGCAGGAAACAAGGGTGAGAGGTTCACTGGTAGTACTGGTGACTGCTGCTCCCACTGCTGAGGATTCCAGTCCAGAGGTGACGGTTGCAGTGAATGAGCCCTGCCTTACAGCATTCCTTATTGACACAGGAGTCCAAATATCGATGATATGTAAGAAGCTTACAAAGGACAGCCTCTGCTTAGCAAGCAGTTAGCTTCTATTGTAGGAATTAATGGGAAAATCACTAACCACCCACTGGTCAGGGCTAAACTAATTCTGTCTAATGGATAGACAATCCACTTGACCTCACTTTTAGGTTCCCGTAATATGTAGGGTATGGATGTGTTAAAGGGTCAGTGGTGGGGAAAATGGGGAATAGGGAACCACCCTTTCTGCCTATCAGTTTAGCTTCAACAAATGAATCCCCAAATGTTAATCTGTTGCAAACAGCTGCTCCTTTACCCCATAGCAAGCTAGTTAATATTCCACAATACAAATTACCTTCTGGTGCTATTTGTCCAGTTACTGAATTGATAAAGGAGCTGGAGGAACAGGGAATCATTGTCACATCTCATTTCCCCTACAGTTCTCCTTTATGGCCAGTAAAGAAATGTAATGGCAAGTAGCAACTAACAGGAGATTGTGGAGCCTTGAACACTACCACTGAACTGCTCCCTGCAGCTGTTCCCAGTATAAATGATGTAGTCAGTTTTCTTAATGAACAGTCCCATGTGCTGAACCAACACCAACAGGATGCTTTGAACTCAGTGTGGCATCCAGGAGATCGGCTGAGATCACTTGGAAAACACTATCACTTTGCAGCACTTTTGAGGGAACGGAATATGGGAGACTGTGAATGCTGTGGGAGTGAAATTGATCATACGACCCAAGACCTAGGTCTACTTTCCATCTCCCTAGGAACCGCTGAATTCCTGGACAAGTAAGTGAAACCTGTCATTCAACCGGCATACTGCGGAAAGTATCCATCTCCAAAGTACGCTTAACTTTTTTAATGCTTTCTATGGTAAAGTGGTATCACTGGAGATAATGTTGACAATATCTAAAGATGTTATATCAAGAGCCTTCGTATATCGGACAATTCAACCCTCACACTGGGGCATCTGACACTGTTTTATGTAAATGTAGATGTACTATGCAATGACCAAACACACCCATAGAAGTTTGCGACCTCCACACCACTTAGATATGCTCTTTGCTCGATTTGGGAGTATGAGCTGCTGTCTTGGGCGACATGGTATAATGTGAGGTGTCCCTGCCCATGGTAGGGGGTGATCTTAAGGTCCTTTCTAACCCTAACCATTCTGTGATTCTAGAATCTCTGTTTGTAAGACAGGGATGAGGACACAGACAGGAATATTGGACTTTGGGTGCTTAAATCCTTTTTGTTGGTGTTCAATATCTAGTAGCCCCAGATTATTCCAATATCTTTTCAGAAATGAGTAGTGAACTTCAGTGGAAGAAAAAGCTCCTTCAGAATAGAACAGAATAGCTTTCTCAGGACTACTTTCATACTTCTACAGCTTAAAAAAAACTATATATATATATACATGAGAGAGGTATTGATGAACAGTAGCTTCAGCCAATGAAACTAGAATGCTCCAGGCTGAAATCTCCTAAAAGCAAGTTGCAAGCTATCTCCACAGCCCAGATCACCAGACAGCAATTAGTTTCTCAGGCACTCACTCTTCCTTTCATCTTCCTGATGGATATTTTGTCTGAGTTTATGTTTTTCTCTCTTGCTTTCCTTTCACCTCTCTGCCTCTCTTTCCAATAAGACTGTGATCTGTCACAGACTCTCAGTGGACAAGACCTATACCTCCCATCACTGTCATAGCCAGTTATACTAGACAGGCCAGGATGAAAAGTGGTTTGGAAGGGAGAGAAGCTGTCATGCTTCAGGGCATAGACTTGAACTCTAACCAAGGAAGAAAGATGAAGGAGGGCTTCAGGCCAGGCAGGGAGAAAAACTTAAGGCAGGTTATTCCATAATTACCCACTTAAGCTTTTTTATATCTTCTGAGATGCATCTGTTTCTGGCCAACATCAGAGACAGAAGGGGTGGATCACTGGCCTGATCCAGAAGGTGAATGAGTTTCTTCATTATTTTTGCTGGTGCATCTTCTGAAACTGCAGTGAAATCCCTCGCCAAGCATAACCCTTGCTCTGCCAGTGATAGCCAAAACCCCTTCCTATAGCCCCATCCTTCACACTTCCACAAGCAACACAGAGAGAAGCCAGTACAAAGCCAAGTCAAGATGATAAGAACAAAGCCTTGAAGACTGCTTTTAGATACCAGCTTTACTTCAACAGAGGAGGAAATTTTCAAAGAAAGAGGTGAGCTCTTTCTGTCTCTTTCTCAGACAGGAGTCTCCTGGGAAGAGTAGAAAACAGCTTTCATTTTAGTGAGTCATGATATTTATGGCCCTTTTATGGGTTTTGCTTGAAAATATAAAAATAGATGGACTTAAATCTGTTTCAAAAGCGAGGGGATGGGAAGGAGAGAGAGCATATGAAGGGCACGTGGGTCTGAATCATCTGCCCATGTTCAAAAGAGGATCAAACACCTTCTTTGTTTTAATATGGACCCCTTCTACCAGTCATGAGGGTAATGTCTGACCTTTTCTTGCATAGACCCTTTTATGCCTAATGACTTACAAATTTTCTATGTACACTACCACCAAGAACACTCACCTTAGAATGAAACTATTAAATTATGCAACCTCAGCACCATGCAATAGTTCAGGTGCGATTGCTCCCAGAAGCAGACTTCCAGGTCACATCTCCTGTAGAAATGAAAGCTTTATACTGTATTCCTGAGGGGCAACTGTCAGCTTCTGCTTGCTCATATACCAGAGTCTCATGTGGGCTTTTATCCATCCTATTTGTGGTGTCTGTTCAGCAACTGAGATTGCACACTTTTGAGGGCCTCCTGCTTTTCAAATGTGGAATCTTCTCTGACCCTTTGCCTCTAGGCAATACTTTTGATCCAATTCACAGACTAAGGAGCACTTGCATTGTAAAATTATTGAGGGAGGGAAGTTTAAGTTGAAGAACTGGGGTTTGCATTTAGTTTTGAATGTAGTTAGGGCCATGGTAATTTTATCTGCTCTGGGAATGAACCTTCATAGATTGTGACAGACACCGGGAAATTTCCATGAGCAAAATGTACAAAGCTCCCCATTAATTGGTAGTTCCATAAGGGCTGTTGTGTTTCACAAAGCTCTCCTCTCAAGCAAGGAGGGAGAGATGTCCTGTAAAACTAATGAATAGCTTTCAACTGGATCTGAGTTCAGTATGGAGTCATTGCGAAGATCAAACTGCTGGGTCCATGATGGTCCAGTTGCAATGTTTAGTACCAGTTGGTTGCACTGTTTTCGATTGTACATTTGTGTCCATCCAGGGCATACATATTTGAAGTAAACCAGTCTGCCTGCAGGTATGAATCATATGTGGAAGCAGCTACACTCTCGTGTAAGGATTAAATTTGTCTATTTTAATGATACATGCAAATAAAATGCAATTCAGAGGGAAAGGTTCAAAACACAGACAGGATGTCCCTTCTCCTGCTCTCTCAGACAGTTTTCATGTCACCGCACCAGGATAATTGGCACAGACATCCCACCATTTACTTTAACCTGTTGGCCCTGGGAAGATTTGAATTCCTATTGTTGCCTACTTTTAGAAGTCACAAATATTTCCACTTTTTATCTGGCATGGGAACAGCAGTCACAGGAAAACTCCAAGCTCAGAAACTGCCGAATGGTTGCAACGGGGATAGATGGAAGCAACATGAAATCGGCTCCTTAATACGTTGAAATGTACCAAAGAACCAAAGGCAGTCTGGAAAAAAAAGGGGGAGGGTTCTTCTATGTCCAAAAAATTTCTGTTCCTAGGAGTAGCCAAAATGGCAGGGTGTTCATTTAAATGGATTATGCTGGTATTGGTAATACACAACCTAAATACACAACCTCTCTCAATTTTCTGCATGAAGAACAATGTAACAAATCTTACTGGCACTTAAATTGTTACTCCTTGGCAAGTAAATTAGCACCTTGCTGAGACAACTGGGACAATGTACACACCATTTAGAGCTACCCTCCCACCTCTCTAGAGAACTGTTTATTTATTACATATAGTTCCAATTTTGTAAGTTTTCTTCACAATTAGAACAGCCATAGATTTAACCCACTTTCATTTTTCTAGATGACAGGTGAAATTCCAGAGAATAGGTAGGTAGCTCACAAAGAGATTTTGCTGGAGTACATGAACACGCAGTGTCTGTTTCCAAGCCCTAGACTGTATTAATCACATTCTTTCTGCATCAATGTTGGACTGTCTATAAATTTAGGAAGGTCATGGATAGTGTGTTTTCATGTTATAATGTCTGTATTGAATGTATTCCAGCTGAATCCTTTAAGGAAAGGCAGGTAATGCAACATAACCATCCCCAAGCAAAACTTCTTGTCTCATAATTCACCTTGCTCTCCGGTACAGCTAATGTGTAAGCATTTCTCAAGGAGATGTGAAAGAAGGAAAATGGTGCTAAACTTCTTTTAAAATTATCCAGTCTAAACTAGTGCTGCACACAATAAATCACCTTGCTCTGAAAATCCTAAATGGGAGAATGGGCCATGGCCTCACACCTATCAGCATTATGACGCAGAATGCAGCTGTTAACACTAGGAATAACTTACTTCTGGCACATTTCTGCTTCCTTCCAAGCTTGCTTCTGCACATTGAATTCCCAGTCTAGCACAGATGTGTAGCACAGATGCCATTTTATCATCTCTCTCCTACTATGATGAGTACCATTTCCATTTCTCCCAGTCCCCTTCACATTTCTCACCAATCTGTAATTTCTGTAAATCCCACCATCTCCTTCCTTCCCACAGCAGCTCCCCCATAACCTTTCCCCAGAATTTTATACATCTAAACAAATCAATATTTTACATTAGCCTCCTCAGCTTACATACATATCATACATATCTTACTGTCTCCATCCAGTGCAGGTCCCCTTCTTCATTTGCCTGCTGCCTTCAGAGCTCTTTTTGAAGTCTCACCTCCTAGCTGTCCAGCTTGCATCACCTTCTTACTCCTTACTTTCATCACTTTGTTATTCCTTACTTCACTCAGACCAGCTTCAAATGGGTTTCTCTCTCATGTATCCCTCCACATATGCTGAGTTTCTATATTGTTCAAAGGACCTTAAGGAAACAGAGTAGTAGAAATGAGGCTGTCTGTGAAAAAACGCAAAAGGACTTGATGAGACTGAGCACTAAGATGGCAGATGACATCCAAGGCTAATAAGTGTAAAGCATTACAAATAAGAAAATTTGACTTATGAAATGATGATCTCAGAGCTGACCATTGCCATCCAGCAGCCATATTTTGTGTATGTAATAAATACATACTGGATACTATGTGGGGATCTGGTCCCTTGTCTCAAATGTGACAAAGAAGAACTGGAAAGGGTTCAGAGAAGAACATCCAGGATAATCAGAGACATGGAGCAGCCTCCAAATAATGAATAAGTAATTCAGGCTGAGAAACAGAAACCTAAGGATGGGGCATAACAATAGAAGGGGGTGAAATCTAGTGGGGCACATACATACTAACTAGAGATTATCTTGGCATTAAAGGAGGCTAGTGAGCAGTGGGTTCAGAACAGACAAAGAGGGGATGACTCAGCATTCAGTAAGTTGTGGGACTTCTTGCCACAAGAGATCACCGAGGCTAGCAGATACAAGGCTATAATGGCTATAACTCAAAAATTACTAGGCACCTCCGTAGAAGGAAAATCTATCAAGGGCTATTAAATACAGAAATATTGCATCTGGCTCAGGAAGTCCTTAAGTTGCAAATGATTAGAAACTGGAAGATCATGCTGGGGTAATATCACTTTATATTCTTCCCTAGGTTTTTACTGTTGTTCTCTGTCAGAGACAGGATATTGAGCCAGATGGACCCTTGGTCTGACCCCATACAGCCTTTCTGATGTTCCTGTGTTTATATTCTTAACTGACTGTATGTACGCTCCTTGCACTTTCACCTTCTGCTATACAATGCCAACAAAACCCCTCTTGCCTACAGGAGCAAACTGAGGCTGAGCAAAAATAAAGGTCCCAGTGCATTTTGCTGAAAAATCCTTGTAAATACTTACCTGCTCTTTTAATCTAGTGTAAGACCAGCATAATTGCTGAAAAACCATTCACTCTGCAGCTCTGGTCACCTGAAACAATCTGTGCAGACCTCTTCCCTTTCACCGATTCCCTACCTCCTTCTAAATTCTCATCTTAAAACCTGACTTTGTAGCCTGCCTTCAACCTCTCAATTTCTGTCTCTCCTGGTTATTGGTCTTATGACTGAATGCTTTAATATTTTCACCATGCAAGGTCTTTATGTCACTGTTTCATGTAATTTATACCTGTGAGCTACAGCCTTTCCCCATCTCGCTTTCAAGCACAGGCCATACACAGACTGCATGGAGTCCAAAATGATCCCCACCCCCTTATTGCTTTGGGGGTTTGGCTTTATTAACACGGATATAAGCATTAAGAAAATAAAGTTCAGCTATTTCTAAGGCTTCTCCCTCATGACTGCTCAGCCAGCATCCTAGATGGCTTCTCCCCGGCAAACCATTTTTATCTCCCTTTTACACAAGTGAACTAATAAGCCACCTACTTCAGTGAGTCAGCAGAACCCACTTAACCCTTTCCCAGAAGGGTCAAAACTCGCTATCAGGATGGTTTGGCTCAGGCTTGTTACAGAATCATATTCTGCCCCTCGGTCTTGAATAATTTATTTGTGCAACAGACCTAGATCACTGTTTAAATCAAAATGCTACCTAAAATGTAGGCTGTGCTGTACAGTGCAAAATGAAACCAATTACTGTATCATATAATGCTCATCTTTCACAGTGTAAGATGCCACCTATAGTACTGCAGAAAACAGCAGCCAGGCATAGTAGGAAGCTGGAGATTTTTCCAAGGAAACCAGCCTTTGGTAGAAAGTAAACTCCATGTCAGAAGGTATTGCACACTTCCACTTTGATCCATTGAAACTTAAGACCTGAAGTGAATTAGAAGCCTTATAGAATCTCTGGATGCCTAAAACACAAACAAGACCATGTTTCCTTATGTCTTCAAAAATGTAATCTGAGTTTACTCAAAAAAACACAAAAAATCCCCAACCCCTCAGCAAAAAAGGAACCCTCACAAGTAAAATATGTTCTTTCTCTTATTCTCCTACCCCTCTTATTGTTCAATCACCTGATTTTGAGACTCCATTCACCTGACAATAAGTAGCTATCATTTACCCTCATCCTGGCTGTCAGAAAGAGTCATCTTTATCTTCAGAGAAGCAGGGATAATGTCTAATCAGTGAGTTATAGTTGAGAGTTTTAGGAAAATTAGCAGCTGCATTTTGTTATCAGTAACGACTATTTAGATAGCATTGCTGATGTGGGTGGTGTCATACAGACAAGGACAAAGACCAGGCCCTCACCCTGTGGAGCTTACTGTCTATATTACACAATTAAAACAGAGAATGGTACTAGCATAATAGTAATAGTGAGCTGTAAGCATCGCAGTGGGAGGGAGAAGAGATGCAAGAAAGGCAAAACTTCCTGTGAGAGAGCAATACCACATCATCCCTCTGTTGTTTTATACTCAGCTCTGCCAGAGGGTTTTGTTGTTTCAAAATACACCATGTACAGAGGAGGGAACAGATAATTTCAGAGTAGAAAACAGGAGAAACTGGCTGAGGTGTTTATGAGAGAGGTGAAGGACATGGACTGGTGACAGAGTTGGATGCCTTAGTGTGTCAAAGATGCAGTGTCACACAAGCCATGCAAGTGATGCTGTGGCAGGCCTGGCAGGTCATGTCACATAAGCTCACAAGGTTCTGCAGTGCATGGGAAGACCTGAGGCTGTTAACTTGGTGTACTCAATTAACGTGGAAACTGTACTCCTTCTACCCACTCGGTAAAGTGGGCTCTGTATCTCATGATACAAGCAACATGTTAATGTAAGAAGCCAGCTAAAACTACCATTTCCTAAAAATGAGCTTCCAAGTACCACATTTGACCAACGCAACAATTTGTCCTTAGGTGCATGGTGCATTCTGCCAGTGCTTTAGTTATATGCCATTTTATTATGGGGTCAGTTTGCGTATCATTCTTTTCAGGCAATCATGTTGGAAAGTAATACAGGACAATTTGACTAATGACATAAAACCCCAAACTTAGCTGAACTGCATACATAAATCAAACTGAATTCAGTACTTCAGAAACACAGGCTAACCTAACACTAATCCTAGGCCTAACTCCATCTCTTTACATCATAACATAATTTTTAAACGGCATTTATATTACTGCATTTTTCTTTTGTTGACCCAAAAATAGCAGGAACCAGCCATACTGGACCAGAGAAGAGTCCATCTAATAGAAGACAATGGTACCACAGGAATACATTCATTACTGCATTGAACTTCTGAAAAAAAAAGTAGCGTCTTCTTTTTTCTAATATTCAACTTTGCTTCTCCTATTTAGTGAAGCAAAACAGTACACGTATTCCCCTGAACTATCTTATTTCTGTAGACATCCTTCAGACTGGTGCAGAAAATGGAGCCTACCTGGCAGTATCTTCTCAGTGGTATAAAGTAAAACTGATTAAGAGAGAAACATTCTTCAAGTTCCTCAAAAAGGCTGTTGGCTTCTTCCATTTAAGATCAGATAGATCCTAGAAAAAATATGTCCACTCTTTAACAAGACTAGGAAATTGAAATAACCAAAATGGGCTGTGATTGGTCTTTCTACTTGAGGTGCTTTTGCTACTGAAACATCGTCCGTCTCCTAACAGCTTCTAACATTGTGCTCCTACCTACATTGATCATTTAACACTAGCATCTTCTTTCTGACAAACCACAAACACTTCCAAAACTTGACCTCTTCCTTTTATCGCTTTTGATTAAGAATAGAATATCTGCAGGAAATGCCTACAAACCACAAAAGATTATCAGAAATATAGTGATGAGTGATTCAGAGACTCTGTGGCTCTGCTTGTGTTTCTGTAATCTCATCTTGGTCACTCTTCCCTTCGCCGCCGAAGCTTTGCTGCAGTTTCTTCTAGTCGGCTTCTCCAAGCAGCAATAATGGCATCATCATCCATCTCTTCTTCCTCTTCTTTATGCATGGTTCGCCTGTACTGTGAGAACTGCCTAGATGCAAATCTTTCTTCACTTTGTTCCACTTTTGCCTCCTTCTTTCCATCCTCTTCAGACTTTGAAAAGCTCTGCCTGAACTTTCTCTTAGCTCCAAATTCTGACATGTCTGACCTGGCTTCCTCTTCACATGCCTCCACATGGTATCTAACTCGACTCTGTGTAGATGGTTCAGGGGATTCATAGTCAAAGGATGGTTCAAGTGTTCGTCTGAAAACATGCAGCGCTGGGCAATTTTCTCTGGAATTTGTCATCTCACTGACCCTTGACCTTGAGAACTTATACATATTCTTGTCCTCTTTTGCAGAAGCAGAGGAAAATCTTGACACGGTTCTCAGTGAATCTCCTTTTGACTCGTAGGAAGAAGAGCTGTCCAGCTCTTCTCTATGAGATCTGGAGATTCTGTAACTGGATGTTTCAGAATCCATCTCTCTAACTGTGGATGATCTGCTATATTTATTTCTAGCCTTCTTGCTTTGATCATAAAAGGATGATGGTTCTCTTTCTGCTTTCAGGCCACTGAGCCACTTTGTAATATCAGTCTCTATCTCTGACTTTGGTATGCCTATGTTTGCAGGTTGACTGAACAGATTAAAGATTCTGTCAGTTCCTTCAAGATGTGCTTGCAAGGGATGCCTGTGGCTGTTTGTTGTACTCTCTCTGTCATCATCTTCTATTTCCTTGTCCTCTCCTTTGGTCATCTTCTTTTTAAATGAAGTGCTCCGTTTATTGTCTCTGATCACCTTTTCAGTTTGGTAATCTGTCATTTTCTCTCTCATTTCCATTTGCATCTCCTTCTCCTTCCTCCTGATTTTCTTTAAGTCAACCTCATCAGCAAAGAGGCTGTACAGTTGCTTGCTTGTTTGTGTTGTCTTTGTGTTTGAACCAGTCCCTTCTGTCCTTGCATTTGCTGAGGTATTGCAAGACAGGACAGACTGAGACTCAGCCTTGTGCATGTCCTGCTGGTGAAGCTGAGAGGTAGCAAGAGATGAGCTGCTTCGAGCACAAAGAGGATAAACTTTATCATCATCTACATGTCTGCCAAGGTCTCCTGACATTATAGAGGCCATTGCAGATGATGGACGGGACAGCATCATGATCTCATTTTGCTTCTGAGCAATGGTTTCACTGACCACATTAGCGATCCAGTTCTGAATGCTTGCCATGGATATTGTGTCACCTGGGCCGACTGGGAGGTTGGGAAGGGGTATACTTGGCATCTGAGGCTGCATTGCCCCTCTATTGCTCCTAGTCTGTGATAAAGATGAATGATTTGTCTGCATGCTCAGTGCAGAAGCTGCATCCTCAGCACCACTTGCAGAAGGTTCTGAGGCCCAGAAAGCTGACAGTGGGATACTCCCACTCATCGTACTGTCTGTCTCCCAGCTACACATGGACTGGCTTTCTGCTAAAATCTTCTTTGTACGTTCAAGGAGCTCTGCACGCCTCTGCTTCTTTTTAGCTGATGCAGAATCCTCACTTTTGGCGAACTCCACAAATTCCTCCTTGCTTTCACTGTCCACCTTCTTCTGGCGCTTCATTTTCCAAGCTTGGTAGGCAGTCAGGTTAATATCTGACAAACTCTTTCCTTCTGTCCCCTCCCCACCTGCCTGGCTGCCATCTTCTGCTGGAGATGGTGCACCAGGTGATGATGGTTCTAAATACTTCTTGTGAAAGCCAAACTGGATCCTCTTGATCTTCCACCTTTCCAGAGGAGTCAATTTGTCTTTCTTCTTTTGGCAGAAATCGTAAAAGGAGCTACTGTCTGAAAGCACACTCTCCTCATACTCATCCCTCTCCTCTCCTGTTTCTGGGGGTTGTCTGGCTGAGGGTGAGGATGGCTGTGGCAGGGTAGGGAGTGGGCATGGCCAGATGAGGAGTATCAAAGCAAAGAAAAAGGGAAATGG
>JAVHNF010035974.1:2711-16136 GCA_034783455.1 Micropsitta finschii
GGGTGGTGGGGGGACGCTGTGGAGCACCCGTCCCGTGGGAAGCAGCCAAGACAGGACATCCATCAGCTGTGGAGGCAGGCAGCCCCGAGCAGACAGACACTGCTGGGGAGAGTTTGTCTCTCTGTGGCTGGATGATCCAAGGGGTGAGCAGACATGAGGACAGCACTCAGCAAGGAGAGGCAGTGGGATGAGGCTCTATGGTACGTGAGCACTGATGGGTCAGCCATCTTATCTCTAGGACGCTGTGGTGTCTGACTGCCATGTGCAATGGAAACAGCATGGCATTCCCTGTGGGTGGGGAGAGGAGGTAGCAGGAATCATGCTGGGAATCCACTGAGAAACCTGAGAGGTGGTTTATCCTGAAGATAAAGCCCAAATACAGTTTTCTACTTGGGTGCTGCTGTCCCAGGGAAGGTGCGTGGTCACTGGGGGGGAAAGAAGTTGCTGTGCTCTCTCAGTGCTGATAAAAGTGCATTTTCCTTGAGCGTATGGGTTTGTGAGAGGTGGCTGAGGGAAGCAGCCAGGGCAGAGGTGTTCCCGCCCATGGCAGAGGTGGGTGCCTTTGGACAGAGCGCAGCCTGCCCTTTGGCAACGGCTCGGAACAGCCTGTGCCATTTCTGGCCTCTGCTCCAGCCCCGTGAGGCACTGTGTGAAATTAAATCCCACTCCCTTTGGTGCCACTCTGGGATGTGGAGCAGGTGCCACTCTGGGATGTGGAGGAGCTACGTTAGGTCTCTGGTGGTCTGTGTGCGAGCAGCAGCATGGTGGGTCAGCAACAACTGACTTCTGGGAATTTGCTGGATAACAGCACGTGGGGTCCAAACCAGACCGTTCCTGTGAGCCTTTGCTTTGGTGTGGCTTTGGTTTCACAGCATTTTGTTGGCTCCTATCTCGATTCAGACAT
Source organism: Micropsitta finschii (assembly GCA_034783455.1). NCBI lineage: Eukaryota > Metazoa > Chordata > Aves > Psittaciformes > Psittacidae > Micropsitta > Micropsitta finschii. The sequence goes on from JAVHNF010035974.1 coordinate 3,616, forward strand.
TCATGCTGGTGCTGAGAGCCCAATGGAGTCTCAAGCGTGAGGTGTCTGTCAGCTTTGCTGGTGGCCAGGTCCTCCCAGGCCAGGTGGCTGTTGGCAGTGATGGTAGCAGGGTACAGGACCAGCCTGCCCCGTCTCAGTGAGAGCTGAGCACACCAAAAACATCTGCTCAGCCTCAGTAAAAACAGTTTGGGTAAAAATAACCCTACAGATCTTGGTAAATCATGTATGGGGTTAGATGCTGATCAAGCTTGTGGCAGAAATCCCTGCCTGCCTCCTTTCGTCATCTTTATCCCTAAAAGGCTAAATAAATGCCATGTATTTAAAAGACCTGGAAGGAAGCTGTTTCTCTACTCACCAAAAAGTTGCTTGGCTATTATGTCCTAAAAATTTAAAGGAAAGCAAAAGCTGAGCAAGTGTGGATAGTGCCATAATCTCTCCTGCCAAAAAGGGCGCAGAATAGTTAACCTTTTTATCCCTAAAAAACCTAACAAAATGGATACCCACAGTAGATAAGGAACTTGATCTATGCCCTGTGCACCAAGGCACTTTCCTTTGACTTTTAGTGGAGTTTTTAGGTGGTTTTGGACCTGGAGATAGCAAAGATGAGTGAACAAGGCAATTTTGACCTGTGAAACTGCAGTTCTGTTGCTTCTATTCTGATTCTGCTCAAGTTCATCAGGAAAGATTAACTTTGGCAGCTTATTCAGTGACTAAATCTTGATATTTTTGTGGCTTAATTCATAACATAACTGTAAGCTATTGCCCTGTGTTTATATTTCCCATCCATTTCTCACATTTCCAAAGCATACTGATATGTGATCATGGCAATTTAGCTACCATAATTGGCATTTTTCTAGGGCCAAAAGGAAACAAATTCCTTATCCTCCATATTTCTTTAATTTCTGAAAAACAACAAGTAACATGGTTAATCCTCTTTTTGATCTCCCCCACCCCCCCGCCTTTGAGTTTTTCTTATGGTCTTTTCCTTTTAATCTTTTACTTTCTTTTTAATCTTCACTCATTGTCCCCCCACATTTGAAGAATTTCATGTACTTACATCTCTAAAAAGAATTGGACCACTTTATGGAAATAGCTCTTTAGGATCCTGTTCAAAGCACCATTATATACTTTTAGCTGTTTGGGGGAGGGGGAGAAAAAGGAGAGAAAAAAGTAGCTTTAAAGCAGTGTTTGTTTATGTAGCCAAACAGAGCATTGATCTGTTCAACTAGATGCAGAAATAGTGCACAGAAACACCCTAAACCACAATAAAGACAGATTACATTAGAGGAGCAGAAGGCTGAATGAGCATATCCCTTTAACTGGCTTTAATTGGAGTTGGATCTTACCATCTAGCTCCTGATGCAGGTGTGTTTGGACACAAGCATTTCAGGAAGGGCAAAGCAGGGCAGTATAAGTGAACTCTATAGATTATTATTGAGCAGTTCTCTTCCAGCTCCTTGGAAGCAGAAGGAAATAAGGTATGCTGTGACTAGAAGGCATTAAGCTTCCTAAAGCTGATCAGAGTGCAGTTGAGACCCCACCACTTACTCAGAAGCATGCCTGGATGTCCATTTTAGCCATTTGAGTTTGAAGGCAGAAGAGTTTGATTGCTATGGTACATGCACTCCTTCATTTGTAGTTTTCTGTACAAGTGTATGCAAAGCCCTTAAATCTTTCTTACAGTGGGCAGTGTTAAGGCTACAAGTCTTCCTTTGTGCATCATCCTTTCTTAGGTGATGTGAGTAATCATGGGTAAACCTGTGAAATGTAGTATCAATTATGTTAGAGGTGGTTTACTCTGGTCTAGAGTATCTTCTACTATAGGGACACCTGAATGGAATGTCTAGAAAGCAAGATGTAGAGCTGAGTTTATTTTGCCTGGATTCTGAGTTTGCAAGCTACCTGTGGGAAGAACCCCTTGTACTGATAAGTGTGGCTCAGTGTTAACACAGTAATTTAGCTTCCAGGCTTAGGTTGATGGATCTGACTGTCTGAAAGGTGGGAAAAGTACAAGTCTTTGTGTGCCTTTCATTAAGCATTAAAAAACTTCTAAGATGTGTGAGGCTGTCAGTTCACTGCATAGCATAATGTGAGTTAAATCACTTGGAGAAATAATTACTGTGCACCTCAAGAAGCAGGGTACTGTAGCTCTGTGTTGAGGTATGCTGTAGTATAGGCACAGCACTACTCACTTCATGGTGTATCTAAAACTGTTGCTCTGAATTCACTGCTGTGGTTTTTGTCATTTCTCAGTTCAGTTGTGGTGGTGTCCTACACCCCCTTTAAAAATACATTTTGCTAATACCAAAAAGCCCCAGAAACTTGGCCATCAAAGGTCATGTGTTTCTCAAGCGGGCAGAAAGTTTACAGGGATTAGCACGTGTCCAATTTAATTTATGTAGAATTGCATGCTCCTTTTACTGAAGCAAATTCTTTAAAAAACAAGCAAACAGTAAGAATTTACAGAGTTCTGGAAAAGTTGCAGAACCTAAATGAAAATCCTTTTCCAGTTACATGAATATAAATTGGGCATAGTTCTCCTGAAGATTTTATACTGGTTTAATGAATGTATTTTATCTGTAGTTAAACTGATGATAAAGCTTTTTGTCTCTCTCCTCAGAACAAGGTTATGTCCCATATTGGTTATCCTTTACACACAAGAATAGGTGAAAGAGATCTCTCCCATAACTTGCCCCAACCAAGCACGGGATTTGGCATTGCTCTTTATGGGAATTTTTCATCTTTTTCTGTTTTGAAAGGCTGATTTAAAAACAAATAGTTAAAATGTGGAGCTGAGCATTTCTTCTAGAAGTTGCATATTCTAAATGTACTTATACCATAGTCTGCTGCACATATAAAATTACAGACTTCACTTTCATCTTTCCTTTTACAAGAAACCCTTAATGACAAATGCAGGCTGTTTAGTGATACCGATATACTGCAATCTTAGCATGTGAATTAGTCATCATACAATCAGTTCAGGGGGTCAGGCCTAAAGAAACAGTGCAGAGTCGGCAAAGTGCTAGTCGGGTGAGGTGCTCTCCACTTCAAAGTCATGGTGCTTACTCCCTAGAATTCAGATCACAGAAAGAAACAGCTGGCATTGTCGTTTGTGGCAGTAAGGACTTTCTTTCTCTTTCTCTTTTCTTTTCTTTTTTTCTTTTCCTTTTTTTTTTTTTTTTTTGTAGGAAGATAAGGTTTCACTGCTTTGTAAAACAACAATTTACTTTAGAGTGACCTAGCCTGTAAAACACAATAGGAAGCAGGATTCCGCGGAGCACTGCTCTGCTATTATTATGCAAGTAGACATGACCTGTGACAAAACACACTGGAGAAGACTTAACCCTCTTGCTCCTTGTCTGAAAATATTCAGTGTAGTCCACTTGTCAGTGGCAGTCAAGGATTTCATTTTCCAGAACTATTGTATCAAGAGTTCTTTTCATTTTGGATATTACTCTATTGCATATTTTCATTGCTGGACATGTTTGTGGCATCACACAGCTACACACCACCAGTCCTAATACTTACACAGACACTTAAAAAAACCCATTCAACTTTCCACTTAAGCTCTGAGGCTGTCATATTTAATTTGAAATTTAAATTTTCATTTATAAGTTATAGTTAGCTACTGACAGAAATGCGATAGCAGTATCCAACAACCCTTTCTTATCTTGAATGCTGGTTTGCTCTACAGGCAGTGTATTTTGGTGGCCTTTCTCTAGGGGCTGTGTAGAAAGGCATCAGACTCTGGAACATCCTCTTGCAAAGCCTGCCAGCTGTGATGCTGAAAGAAAGCACCTGAGAATGGCATTTAGAGTTGCTTGCTAGAAAATGTGTGAGATTGTTTGACTGTTTCAACACTGAGGTGGACTTAAGCACCTTCCTCCAGGGCCGTGATATTTTTAACCTTTTTTTCTTCCTTTTCTTTCTTTTTCGTCTCCTGCCCTTGCACACCTATTGTATCCCACTGTTGTTTTTAAAATCCTCTCTCGGTGATCTGAATGGATTTGTTCCCCAAATATAGGGGAAGAAATTGCACATTTAAAACTGCCTGGTGGATGTACGTTTCGGGAGTTTGTTATTGTTCCATTATTGTTATTATTAATAGACATCACTTCACAGGCAAGGCAGGCTTATCAGCCAAATTCCTCATTATCAAATGACTGAGACCCAATAAGTGCTTAACAGCATTCCTTACCAAAAGAGGAAATGATTACAGGCCAGATCCAACTCCTGTTTAAGCTAGTGGATAGACTCCTACTTCAATGAAGCATGGCTTGGGGCCTCTAGATGCTCACTCCCCTCTGAGTTTTCTGACATGCTTTTTAATTCCTCAACATGAACCAAACAGCTTTAGCTTCTCTAATCTCACAATGTGTTCTGCAACTTCTGGAAAGGAACCTGGACACAAGGAAAAATGCTACAGAACAAAAAGAGCCACAATACAAACCATATGACAACGCCTATTTCTTCATCCTCTTTGTCATGTTGTTTTACTCTTTCTTGGCATTAACTGTCTTTTTTGGTTATGTACGCTCGAAGAAATCTATTTCAAAGCAAGATCCTTACCAGGAGTTCATCGAGGATAGGAATCGAAATAAGAAGTGGAACATGACCCGGCCGGTTGTGGTGAAATTTGACTTTGAAGAGGAAAGTATTCTTTGAACTCCTTAAACCAAAAAATACTCCACAAAATGCACCTGAAGGTCTCTGCTGCCTACATCTCAAGTGAAGATCTACATATTTATCTTGTTCGGCTGTCCCTTTCACAATAAATCAAAGCATTGCTTAAAATAGGTAATGAAAAAAGAAATTTGTTTCTTTCTTTTTTGTGTAATCCATTTGTTGCTGGAATGTAACTTTTTACAAGATTTCTCCGATATTTAGAACTTTACAGTGCCAGTGAAAAGTTGCATTTTTAGCTTCCGCTTCCAGTTTGGTGGAAGAAGAACAGCGATACATCTTGTGTTGAGACTCTTAATGTATTTAACACAGAGGACTAGTTTGGGTATGTAGATACCCAGTCCAGGGGAATGCTGCTGCTTCTGAGTTGCTCAGACCTGTAAGCTGATGCATAGTATCCCTGGAAAGTGCCTGCCTCAAACAGCAGAACACATTTTACTATGCCTACGCCAGCAAATGCTGTTTAACATGTAAATGTAGAAAAGCTTCACTTGTGTTCCTTTCCCTCAAAAATTAATTTCACATGCTATGGCAAAAGATTCAGAAAAACATCTGCAAAATGTAATTTAAATGCATCTAGTGGAAAAGCAGGTTGTGTGTTCAGTGAATTTGGAGTCCTTGCCTTTTCCGTCTCTTATAAGTATTTATTCTTTGCCAGTTTCTCATTGAAATGTATGTTTCAGTCCTAGTGAATGGTAGCTACAGCCAATCACAAATCTAACAGAGCAGAGCTTCTCTGAATCTGCTATAAATATTTACTGACATGTTGCACAAGCTTCATTCAGAGTTGTATTGAATACACAAGATTGCAGTTTGTTTTATTATTTTTTCTCGTGCTTAATAAAGTCAGTATTAAAAAAAACATTAATTCTGACATAGAACATATTTCTGTGCTTAATATAAAAAAGTAGTGCTTATTGCTTTATGATAACATGCGTGTGATATGCCACTGCTTTGTGATAGCGCACATGTATTGTCTTCTGAGGCTTTGTTTTCTACCTTATGTAGGGTCTCTCAGTCTCTGGCTTTTACTTGTTATAGAACTACTTAGATACATTGTACGTACCTGCAGTACAGATCCAGGGCTGCTCAGACAGCTGAGCACAGTAATCTTTTTCAGGTGGTAGGTAGGCTCAGGTTTTTCCTTAGTATGTGTACGAAAACAAAGTAAAGCAAATAATTTTATTAATGTGTTAACTTTTCTTTTTCTGCTATTGGAATTATAATGTTCAGGGTTTGATTTTTTTTCTGAAGTCCATAGTGTTCATGAGTTGACTATTTTAGGGATCTGTAGATTTTTAATTCTTTCAATATTTAGAACGAGGTTTTATGAATTCAGCCTGGGCTGAGTGATCAGATGCTGTTCCTGTTTCCTGATGGGATATGTTAAGTGTTTCTGGTGTGTGCGCAGGCAGGAAGGTTGATACTATGCATAACCCTCTTCTCATAAAACTAAAATTTGTTTCCCACGTACCAGCATGCATGTTGCAAGGAATAGCCATGTTAGCTCAGATCATAGTGCTCTGTCTTTGATAGCTGTGCCAAAGGAAGATAATAAGAATAAGGTGATACTTTCTCAGTTGTACTTGCCCAGCCTCCAAGGATTTGCTGGTTGGGGACCATCTGAGCCGGAGGCCACTCCCTTTGTCTAAATGTGGGGATGGGATATGTGCAGAATACTGATGTGGAAGTATATGAATGTAAGCATTTTAACAGGCCAGAAAATGTTCACAGATGTGTTTTTGCTAGATTCATCCAACTCCAATTTAATGGTTTTGACTATAGAAACAAGACCAGCATTGCAGTTCTTTCACAAATCAGTGTTTCGTCTATATTATACATGTCTTGGCTGCTTCATCTAGAAAGTTTGGGGTGAAAAAATGAAAGTTCAAGTCATCTGTGTTCACTTCATGCTCCTGATTTGGGATTACGTGACATGAAAGTCACTTTCAGCTGGGTGTCTTGCAACAGCTTGGAGTTGGAAAGACACTTTTGAATGCAAGGTTCTGGATGTCTGTCCTCTGAAAGGGTAAATGTGGATTTGCTCTCATGACAGAAGATCCTATCTATTTTTATCTTGTAGTTGGTGCTTTTGATTCCTACCTGTGTATGCTATGTCATCTTAAAAATTAAAGATCAACTTTTTTAAAACTTCATTCAAACCCAAGTCCTTTATTTCTGTAGGCTGTTTCTGCTTTTGTCTTACTAGGCAATTGTCAGATCAGCTGAAATCCCTTTAACATTCTTTAGCAATGTGCTGCCATTGTCTAGTGTTCAGGCTTTTTGGAAACATTCACAACTCATTTAACAACAAGACCACAAGCTCTTCAAACAATTTTGCACAGTGTGCGCCTCTGTGTGCGTGCATGTGTGTGTGTGCCAACACGACCATGCTTTTTCCTATCCTATCTCCATACAGCAGTAAAAATGTCTCTTTGTAAATGTTAGCCACAGGGCATTTGGTGACATTATTAGCCTTTCTTCTTCTGTGTATGAAAGCCCGTTTGTCCCTGCCCAGGAGATCTTGCTTATTTGCAACAAATGAGAGGAGACACTTGGATACTACAGCACCACTGGCATATCCTCAGCCATGACTGTTTCTGTAATTTAAGTGCAGCTAGGTTGATCTGCCACTCCTGATATGTAAACTGGTGAACTCACTAGAGTTAGAAAAGTTTTACATTTGGAGCTGTGGTATAAATCCTACCAGCAGCCTTGAGTAGTTGAATGCCTGCTTTGGAGGACAAGCAAGACCTCTGACACATTGTTGTGTAGAGAGAATGTGGAGCAAAAGGTACATCTTTATCTCTTGGTAGATAGAAATGTGGCAAGGCACTGTAATTTTTGGTCTCTCCGTAGCATTATATGTTGGCTGCGCACACTGGAAGTGGAAGGGAGCGAGAGTGGAGAGAGTATAGCTAAATGGCACACATACCATGATGTGAAATTGCTAAGGCAGTTGACGTATTGCTTATGAGAATTGTCCACCTCATTTTCTTTCTTCTGTGTGTGAAACTAGTATCTCTACAGTGCTTCCAGAGCTCACAGAAACCTGTGATCTGTAACCTTGCCAGTCTCCTTTACAGCCACTTAAGGTTTTCTGTATGTGGGGTGTGAAATGGGAATAGGAGAGCCAAAATAACCCCATTCATGGTGATCTGTGGGCTGTGAAGTATGATTTACACCTCTGAGATGCTCAGACTGCTCCAGACTAAGTACTGGAGAGAGAGAGGGCAGTACAAAGCACTTAACTCAGAGTTAGCCTGGGCAAGGAGCTGTGTGACACTGTAGGAAAAGGAGATGGAGAAGGCATTCGCATCTGCAAGATTCAGTTCTACATACTAATAAGTGCCTTAAATTTTGAAATCATAGGCAGAAAGGGATTCATTAATTGTCTTTATCTTTGTGTGTTTCTTTTCCACTCCTTACTGGTGTTCTAAATTAATATTACTCATCATGTGGTCTTACTCAGAAGCTTCTTGTTCCTTCTTTCTTGCTAGTAAGAAACATGCTAAAACAAAGTAGATCTTGGATCATGCTTTAATACCTCTAATTTTTGCTATTTGTTATGGTCTTCAGTAATGCACTGCAGCTGATGTGTGTGGGTTGGATATATTTTTTGGGGACGTGTTCACTTTGAATGTAGTTTCAGCATTTTGAGATACTCCACTAATGGCTTCACAGGAATGTTACAGTTTCCACTTACCCTTTGTGAATTAATACTTTAGCTTTCTCAACCTTCTTGCAGACTAGTTTTACTTTGATGAAATCCCTGCTTATGAATATTACGTTGTTCTCTAGTTTTGTATGCATATGTAGATACATGTGTGTGCATATGCATTTTTTCGTGTATTAGGGTCTGTCATTCTCTGAATGACAGATAATCAGGACTAGCTAAAATGGTAGATATTCTGGATTGCCCTCATACTAGTGTAAATCTGGAGTAAGCTGATTTGGTTGTTTAAAGATCTGTTGTGTGAACTGTGTCTAGATCTGAATCTTACACTCTAGGTTCATTTTGATTACTTACATCTCTGATCTCTACAAATGAAACTTTCTTCTTCCATGGGGACTCTAAAATGCATATTGTATGTGACCAGGTTTTCCCGGAGCCTGTAGGCAACTGTACACATTAAGAGCATTCTTCTGCTGTATTCATTCATGCATGGAAAAGTTCATGGCAGTGACTGCTATTGAATTTCATAAAAAATTAAGTGTGCCAGAATTAAAGCAGGTCTGATGCTGTACCTGCCTTTTACTTCTTTCTCTGTAATTTGCATGTCAGATGCTGCAAACTTTTGTCACTTCATCTGTGTCATTGCATGTATAGACAGACAGAGCCTGATATTTTGAAAGAAAATCTGTTTCTCATCAGAGGAACATCTACATTGACTTTATGGAGATGTTCAAGTATCCTTTGGCTTGGATTCAGAGGAGCACGCCAGTCTATAGTGATGACTTCTATCAGTCGTGTATGAGCGTAGTGGGACTTGGAAAGCACTGGCTTAAAATTAAACATATGCTGCCATGTTTTCTTGAGCGAGCACACTTCCCTCACTTGGAACCTCAGCAAAGTGCAGCAATATGTACTACAAACTTAAGCAGCTGAAATAGGCTGTGCATTTGGTTTTTGTTTTTTGTTTTTGTTTTTTTTTTTCTCTTTGGTGTGGGATGTGTAATAGCAAATCCTTTGCCATGTAAGTAAGCTTAGTGAATTAACAGAGCTCATACTACTGGGAATAAGTGAATCCTGTGGGCTTGTTTTGAATGAAATTAATATGAACCCTCCGAAGGCTTTTTTTCCTCAGTAACAGAATGATGCACTTAGAGGAAACCCTCTAACATTTTTAGTTACTCTGCAGAAATTGGAAGGCACAGTAAGACCTGACTGACAACTGCTTGTACTGTGACTGCACACTACCTTCAACTTGTTCTTTAAAGTCCCAGCAACAAAGATTTCTTTTCAGCCTGGGAATGCTACATGACCCATCACGTGAAACTTCACTAAATATAGATGACCTTTGGCAGTGACCCCTCCCCTCCATAGACTTTTTTTCATCCCACAAGAAGAAGGGGAACTGAAGGGGTCATAAAATTAACACAAACATAAAAGATTCTGACGACTGAGGTTACACAGCTAGGTAGCCTCATGTGCATAAGATAATCGGTGTTCAATAAGCCAAAAGAGAATTGCAATATTTCTGATTCATTTGGAAGCCTGTGGCCAGGCCCAGTATGCTGTACAGGGTAGCTGTTCTTATCTTCTGTCCTAGCAAAGTGCCCCATGGCTAGGAGCAGCAACAGTTGCACACTGAGGACATAATTTCTACTGCCAGTGACCTGAAGAGGACTAATACCAGCTATGGTTGTGTAGGCACAACTGTCAAATGCTGATACTGATCACTTTGTTGTTTGCTTTGAGTCACTGAGGTCTCTCAGTATGGTAAAGCTTTTAAGCTTGTGTTCAGTACACGGTTTTGTGCCCAGAGTCACTATGAGAGGATCAGATATAGAAGACTTTATAGACAGATACATGTTTGTGATTTAGAAAGGGCATGATGATAGTGGCAACAGACTACTGAAACAGAGTCTGGTCCCCTAATGTGCTGAGCATGAGCCCTGCTTCGGCAAAACCTGTAAGTATTGTGGTCTGAGATCACTTTGACCAAAGAAAGAATAAAATCTGTTTGACATAATGCTAAGACTATGGCTTCCCCCTTCCCTCCCAAAATAACATCTTTAAATAAAGACGTATCAGTTTTTTTTCCAACAGAGCATTTTTATTGAAACATTTTGATACACAGCATCATTATATAATTGCATAAATGATTTGGTCATGCAGTGTCATGTGGCTTTATTTAAAGTATGTAGTCAGAAATTTTGGTGAACCACTATCTGTCTCTTCTTTTCTCTACCTCCCTTGCATTTGTTGACTCATCTAAACTGCTGTGTTTTGGGCGAATGAGTTAATTGCAGTGGAGTGGTAATGTCAGAGCCTGTCTTGGGTTCTCTCATGTTTGCTTATCAGTTCTAATCCTGATGGAGACTTGGAGGAGGGAGTGCAATCTGCACTCAGCAGTGAGCACTGTTAACCTGGCAGGGTTTCTGGTTTTCACAAGAGCTCTCTAGAAAATGACAGTTTTCAATTTGTGGTCATTAAAAGAAAGCTGCCCTCCGGAATTATGGAGTTTGTCTGCAGTCTTGGAATCATGAGCAAAATGGAATCTGTTTTGCCCTAGTTGCCTTCTCAAGTAATTTTAATGTGGTGGTTTTGCTTTTGCCTTTTTCTTAAATGACATAAAAAAAAAAAAGTATTTTTCTAACTTTTATTTGTATGCTTTGATGAAAAGCACCTAAGCATCTATTTTTCACATCTATGCATGCATACAGAGCTTTGGTTTCAGTGCTACAAGATCAGGATGTGGAGGATGCAAAACAACTTTTGTTTTCCAGTTTTACTTTGGAATCAGCTTGGATGCACAGCCTATTTGAGGAGGGTTCAAGCTGTTTAAACTTGACATGGGGAGGATACTCATTGCGGCCAGCTCCAGGCACAGAGCTGATTGGAGTGCTGTTATGGCTTTCCTGTGTGTTTGCCAGTATTCTGTGCGAGTCCACAATTGAGGTCTCTTCGTGACTTGGACTTCCTCTACCTTATTCTGTCCCAGTCAATAATGCTGAAATGAAGACTTTTTCCACCAACTATGTTCCCTCTCTCCAGACTGGCTATTGCAGGTGTAAGGATTTCTTTCAATTTTTTCCACTGTTACCCATTGGAACTGGGTTGGTGATGGCTTGTTTCAGAATATGTAGCTTATGAGACCGCTCTGTGCGACTTGCTTGGAAACCTGGTGCTTTGTGAGTACTTCACTGTCACGTACATGAATCTCCTTTGTGTGCAATGGCAGTATCTATTTTAAGTTGTATAGCAATCAGTAAACTTACTGTAAGCACCAACTATGGTTTTAAACATCGGCGCCTCACCAGCCACCAAGAAGAAACAAAAACGACTGCTACTGCTGAACCCAGGACAACATCGCTCCTAAATACTACTTTTGCACTGAGCCATTCACAGGCAGGTGAGCACTATCATAGCTGTACTGCAGCAAACTTTACTTCCATTGCCACCTCTTTACCATTTCAAGTTTGATGAAACTTGGACGGAGTATCCTGATTTAAGTAATTAATCAACTGGACTTTGTTATCCTGTTTTCTTTTTATCACCTGATTACTTTCCAAACTTTGCTACAGCCAATGGAGCCATGTGAGAACTGAGAGGTGTCTGCACCTGTTTCATTTGCTTTGTTTGTTTCATCTGATCGAGTGCTTTGTTTCTTCACTTTTTATTTAAACTGTCATTATTTCTACTGGAATGGACGGTGTGACTTCAAGAGAGGTCATCTCTGTCTGATTCCTTATGTTGCAATTAATAAAATTCTTATATATTTTGTACTGTTTTGTTTGTTTGTTTTTTTTCTTTTTTTTTTTCCTGAAATATTTGGTACTTTTCAAAGGGGAAAGAGGTAGGATTAGCTGTGCCAGGCAGCATGAGGCTTTCAAATCCAGAACATTCATCATTTCACCTACTGGAGTGTGACTGAGGGGAGGAATTTGGTCCATGAGTTTTGTATCTACCAGATCTGTTGCTGACCATTATATTTGTATCAGTATAGGCTGAAAATGCCATCTTTTATAAATGCCTGCTATATATAATATGTTTATATAATTTATAATATATTTATATAATATCTACTATAGAAATTAGTCTAAAATAAATTTCTTAGAGGTATATGTCCATTCTTAGTTTAGTTGGGGTCTCTTACTCAAACCCACATCTA
>JAVHNF010035980.1:0-12486 GCA_034783455.1 Micropsitta finschii
ACAGTATACAGCAGAATAAACTAGAAGAAATCCCAAGAAAGAAAACTTGCAACAGTATAGAAACGCTGGCCACTGGATGCTTTTCCTCGCCCTTCTCCTCTGCTCCTTTATTCCTGTGAAATGGGGTGCCGGCTGTGCCCAGCTCCCCTCAGATGTGCCGGTCATGTGCCTCCCTGCCCTGGCACATGGCTGCTGCCTGCAGGGCTCTGCAGCATGAATAGCATCCATCCCCTTGCTCCACAAACCTGGCAGTGGGTGCGTGAGCCAGGCTGGGGCACCATGTGGGAGAGCAGAGCTGGCTGCGTTCTCCCTCGGAGGAGGGAAAGCATCCAGTCAGTGACTTCTATTCCTGGCTGGGCTTGTTGCAGCCTTCACGACATTCAGAGCAGGTGTGAAGCTTTTCCCTTCCCAGGCTGGGGATGGGAGCTAGTGGGAGGTTGTTTTCCAGCACTCTCATGGAGATAGTCTGTTGGTTTTTCATGGTGTCTTTTCTTTTTTTTCCCCCACGGTGATCCATGCTTTGCGTTTTAGCTTGTGACTCTGTGTCATTCCATTCCCTGCCCCAATTTCCACCTCTCCCTGTTGTGCTGTGCTTTGACAAGCCCAAGGTGCTCAGGGCTTGCAGTCAGGGGTAAGAGGTCTTGAGGGATGCGGTGGGAGTTCAGGTCCTACAGCGCAGGCTGTGCACAGGGAGATTTTTGGAACAGGCCAGGGCAGGCAGTGTGGCATCTCTCCCTCCTTGTGGCCAGCAGGAAGCAGCTCAGAGGCTCGGGAGCTTTGTTAGATTTGAAATGAGGGCATCGTCCCTTCTTGCCTTTTTTACTGTCAAACCCAGCTTGGCTGTGGTACCTGTTGCAGAGGGACACCTGGTACCCCTTGCAGGGGCCACCCCTTCCCTTGAAGGCTGCGGATGTTCCTCAGAGCCTGGTCCACAGAAGAGGAAGACCTGTGGGTAGGGGGGTGAGCTCTTCCAGCACCCCTGGGGCTGCATGGAGGTGGGGGTATCTGGGGAAGAAGGTGCTATTTCCATCTCTCAGTGTTCCCCAGCAGCGGCTCCATACATCCTGCATCAGCATTTCCAGAGCCTGGAATGGGTGGTCAGAAGGGGAGCCCCATCCACTTTGTCGGAGCAAGGACAATGTCGGGGCGGACGCTGATGGAATAGGACAGCCCGGGCGCTTGCACGCCACGGGCTGCTGAGTTGCTGCTGTCCTTTGGTGCCCTTTTCCCACCCCAGCAGAGCCCGGCACCGGCAGGGCTGGGAGCTGCCAGCAGCCATCACCGTCCTCCAGATCCGCGCTCCATGACAGATCCGCTTCCCCCTGCTGCTGCGCCCGGATCCTGAGCGCTTCCCAGCCCAGCAGCGGGGCGCTGGGGCCATGGCACAGCCCCGGCTCCCTCCTCGCTCCCATTCAGGGCTCGGCTGGTGGAGCAGTGCAGCCCGAGGCGTTACACCCGTGCTGGGAGGGCTGGGTGAGCGCTGCCGAACGCCTCTCGCTGCAGCTCTCGGCCACCGCTTGCCCCAACGTCTCTGCCGTGTCTGGCAGCACCGCAGCCAGCTCCGGGAGAGCCATCGGACTTCCCCCTTGTGCCCTGTCACCGCATCGGGATTGCACTGACAAAGGGCCCTGGGCTCAGTCCCAGCACGCTGCAGGCTCTGCTTGCTGAGCTGGGCTACCTGCAAGCTGCAGCCTGAGGGTTCGTTCAAGGGCCTTTGAATCCACAAGGAATGACCCGGAGTGTTCCCAAGGACAGTGGTGTGCCAAGTCCAGCTGCTGCCTCTGTACCTGGCCTGTCCCCAGGTTATGCCCTGTGGTGCTTCCACCAGGCCAGTATGAAGCCTTCCATCCCTGATTTCTAAGTCCCACTGTGCCCCTCTGTTATAAGGCCTCCGGGGCCAACAGGTCCTTCTCAGTAGTGCTGCAGCTCGGTGGGACTTTCCTTCTTCTGCTTCTCTGGCTGGGTACCCAGGGCTGGGTGCCCAGGGTGATGCTCACCCAGGTGAGCTGGGGACACCAGCCACAGAGCCCTCGCTCGCTGTTTTCTCAGACAAGAAACCAACAGCGTTGGTAGCTCCTCAGTCCTCGGATGTGGACCAGGGGTCTCTTCTCCTGGAGCCTGACTCTGGCAGGGAAAGGTAGTGCCCATAGCAGGGACACCACAGACATCCCATCCTGTGCTGCTGCTCTGGGGCTGTGAAACCCAGCAGCTCTTTGGTTGCTCTCAGGTGGGCCAGCCCTCTGCAGGGAGCAGTCCTGGCTCTCTGGGCCTCTGGTCTGTTCCAGGTGGGTGATTCCTGTGTCTCTAACAAGGCAGGGGAAGAAAATTGAAAGTCCAAGTGAGCAAAGCAGCCAGGCTGAGCCAGGACACGTCAGAGCTGTCTCTGTCAACACCGCTGCCGAGGCAAGCAGGCAGGCAGGTCCTTAATTATTGATGGTACTTATAAATAAATGCTGGGGCAGGGAGAGGAAGGTTACAGAGGAGCAGCTGCTGGGAGGGGGAGGGAACCTGAGAGCTTGCTTGTTTTAAAGGTCATTCAGTTTGGCATCTCTTGCCCCTTTCTCTGTAAAACTGGGTGATATTGGAGTCAATGGATTATCTTCCTTGTGTGTCTTCTTCTTGCCTCTGCCTAACTTGGCCAGATGGGAGGACGAGGAGGAAAGACACCTGCAAGAGGGGACAGCGAGGGAAAGAAAAGGAAGGGAAGGAAATGCCATCAGAAATGTGGGACAAACAAGACAGACGAGGAGACAACAAAATTAGTAGAGCAGCAAATCCCAACCCGAGTGTAAATAATTCTTCACCATGTGAAAAGGTCTACGTAGGCTCAGATTCATCTTCCCCTTTCTGGGGCTCAAGCCCGGGAAGTGCATGAAATGAGGCTGGACAAGGACTAGAAGGAGACATAGCAATCTTGACTGGGGACTGGAATGGCAACCCAGTATCTGTGTAGCCTCAGGCACTTGGGGTGGAGCATCCCAGGAAGACCAGACTACCTGATGGCAATAGCTCTAGGATAGGGATCCCACAGCCAGCGGAAAACACAGGAAGGACTTTGGACTGGAATCACAGAAGGACTTAGAGGTTGACAGCCTCCATGGGAGTCTTAGGTGACTGTGAATGATAGGACTTCACAACTTAGTCTGAAGCTCCCCAGCTTGCAAAAGTGACACACTGGCAGTGGGTGCAATATGGACTCAGGCAAGATGGAGCTCCTTCAGCCTCCCCAAGAGCAGAGTTTGCAGGACGTGGTCTCCTTCCATCCCCTCTGCAGTCTCAAGGGAGCCATTTCACGTGGTGGGCAGCAGCACCCCAATGTCTGGGGCTGGACATGGGGAGCGCTGGGGCTTGTGCTGGTGCTCTCTGGAGCAGAGGTGCCTGTGCTGCAGCTGAGCAAATCGCGCCTCCCGGCAAGAGGCAGAAAACACAGCTCCAATGCGGGCTGACTGCAGGGAGCCGGCTGGTTGTGAAGGGCAGGCAGCAAGAGCAGAGAGAGCTGTGGGATCCCTCCTGAACTGCCCCTGCTGCCTCCTGATGTCGGCTCTGCGCTGCGGACAGCGTTCTGCTGTGCTGGAAAAGTGGTCCAGCTCCAGCAAGGCTTCCCGGGAGCCGGGAACCCAGGGACAGAGGTGAGATTTCAGCCATGGGCAGCTCCTGCCTTGCCCACATGCCCTAACACTCTGCCTGTCCCTCGGCTGAACACGTCTATTGCAGAGCCATCCCCTCCTTTCCCAGGCAGCTGCGGTGCACAAGGTGAGGCAGCACCAGCTCCAGGTAGCCCTGAGCTGGCCCCTCCGGATGGGATGCCCCACGTCACCAGGAGTGCTCTGGGTCTGCGGTTCACTGCTGCAGCCTTGTGTGTGCCGCACATGGTGCTGCATGGCTGCTGTGAGAGAAGAGAGCATTGTGTGGCTCAGCTCTGCTACCACCGCCAAGATCCCAGCACTTCCCTGGAACGAGCCCCGGGATGCAGGAGCCTGCCCCAGGTCTGCATGGCAGGGATGCCTAGGGAGAGCTGGGCTTCTCTGGGTGGCACTCTCTTAATTGGCAGCCCAGGCTATTGAGAGTGATGCTCCTACAGCAAAGTGGGGTGAAGAAAGGCAAGCAAGTACTTGCTGCTCTCCTTTTGCTGAAGCCAGGTACTTGCTTGCGATTGTGGCTGGCAAGCCCTTGCATTGCACGTGCCCTTACGGGACCTCGGGGTCCATCTGGACTTATGGAGGTGTTGCCAACCTGACAGCACCTGCTCACAGCAAAAATACCATTGTCTCTTACTGAGTTTTCAGCTTCCTGCCGTCCCTTCTGCGGGCGGGTGTTTGGAGTTGCCAGTGTGTGCCCAGGGTACTGCTCACCCCTTAGGTCCTTGATGACTGTAAGAGAATGTAGGCTACTATTCTGGCCAGAGAACTATATTTAAACCCTGTGTTTCATTCCCCAGAGCCCTCCCAGCTGAGCGTTGCTTGACCTGCCTCTAAATACAGAGCATCCTGGGCAGAAATGTGGCAGCTACTGTGCTGCAGCACAGGGTGTGAATGCACTGTCCTTGTGTGGCAGGGAAAGGGGAGCACAGCATGTAAGTCTGTACAGTGGGGGTTCATCAGGAGACCAGCAGGAAATGCTCTCTAGCAGGACCAGTGATAGCCTGGTATGGCCACAGCCCAAAACCCAGAATTGCTACTGCAATGACCCATTTACCTGCCTGGGGCGATACGGGCACCACAGGTGCCTCCACAGAACTACTCTTTTGTAGGACAGGATCTTTTCCACCTCCAGTCACAGAGCAGGTTTAGTGCTGCTGAGTTCATGAGATCTAGTCAGATCATGATTTGGTCATGCAGTGACCTCGTCAATCCTTGCAGGCACAGAAAGAGGAAGGGCAATTCTGAATTCCGTGCCCAGAAAGGTCAAGAGCAGCAAATGAGAAGAAAGAAAATGGGCTCCAAGCTGGAGGGTCCCTCTAAGAGTGCCCTGGCTGAGGCAGGAGATGAACAGCACCATCACAGCAGGCTGCAGCCCCTTAAGGGGCTGGGCAGAAGTCTAAAAGGGGTCAGGAGTTTTTCAACTAAAAGTCAGGCCAAAGGGGGTTAATTTTGTGAGGCTGCTGCTGGAGAGCTCAGGCTCTGTTTTGTAGCATGGTGCAGGAGCTGCTTAACCCAGTATTCCTCTCCTCCTCCTCACACCTACTCTCCAATACCGAAAGGAGACATGATCTCCTGTAGCAGCTATTAATACAGCAACACAAAAAGCACCCTGGGAAGGTGCTTTCCCAGTAAGCTAGAGCACCCCTTCACCTCCCCACATCTGGCACCACTGTGGCCCAAGTGAAACACAGGAACCGTGCAACACCAGGCACTAATGTTGCTTTCAGCTGACAGTAGAAACCATCTCCTGGGACTCCACAAACCCTACGTGAGCTCATCACAAGGCCCCGAAGCACTGAGCTGGATGTTCCAACTCTCTCCTGGGTTCAGGTTCCTTGCAGACATGTTATGAGGATCTCTGCATCCAGAAACAAACTTGAAAAAGCACTCAGCTGGCTCTGCTATAGCATACAGGAACAGAGGCAGAGCCTGGGGTGTGCAGCAACCTGCCCACTGGAAGGGAGATGGCTGAGCTCTTGGCAGCAGAACCTTGGCTCACAGTCCCCTTTGCAGCAAGCTCTGCTTTAAGCTCCCTAGCTGGAAGCAGCATTTACTGAATGAAAGGCTGAAGGCCTATGCTCTTGCTGCAGCTGTCTCTGGGAGCAGAGGAGGACAGTGTCAACTGTTGACACTGTCAATGTCAACTGACAGTACCACTGACCCTTAAAGCCTCCCCATTCCTTCTGTGTCTAAGTCTTCACATTTATGTCTGACACTTATTCAAGTGCAAAATCAGCTCCTGGCACTTTGCAAAGATGAGTAGGAGCAACATGAAGCCTTAGGGACAACATAGGAGTCTGCGGGATGGACAGCCACTGACATAGGGAAGAAATCCCCTTGTTCTCTAATGATACCATCAAGTCCACCTCTTTTTTTCCCCAGGTGAGCTGTTCACTGAAGAGAAAAGGGAGAGGAGGCTCTGCTCAAAGCAGCTATTCACCCTCTCCTCCTCAGGCAGACAGCTAAAAGTTGTATGTCTCTCATTAGGAGATCGAGCCATTCTCCACTACATCCTCACTAATCCTTATTTATGCCACAGTCATTTCCTGCTCCCCATCCATCAGCATCACTGTGCTTCCACTTCTCCTCCTCTCCCCAAAAGCTTGCAGCTACTGCCGCCTCCACCTCCCTCCACAGTGCCAGGCAACCCTACCTGCTGGTGAAATCTATCCCTCTGAGGCTGCTGCTGCTGCTCACAGCGTGAAACGTGCTTGTATCACTATCCTGTTGCACTTTTGCCTCAGCTACAGTTTGTGATCTCTCTTCATTTAGGTCAATACTGCCTGTAAAATAATGGTGCTTTGGCCAGGAGCTCAACATATCACAATGAGTTGAGCTTGCTGGGTCTGCTAATGCTTGTGACAAACAACCATTTAGGAGAGAGACCTGCTCACCTCAAGACTAAGGAGCTAACCGCTGCAAGTTGTTCCATGCTGCAACACAGCAATCCCATTCACGCAGCTCACCACATCCATGGTGGTTTTTAGGTAGGTGCTGGTAAGGAAGAAGCCAGACGGCAGTGTGAGAAGGAGTTACAAGGGAGTGGCAGGAAGAAACAAGGGTAAGAACATTCATCCAAAGCAAAGAGGTGAAGGCAGGGACGATTAGAAGGTGCAGCTAACAAGAAACACCAGGGGACTGGACACTCTCTACCCTTTAATGGCTTTAGGATAACACTGTGCCATCTCCCTGTGCTCTCACAGAACATTTGTGCTGGTCTTGTGGCAAGAACCGCACTCTTCCAGGAGAAGCAGGATCTGCTGTTGCAACTCATGCTTTCTCAGGCTCAATCCCCATACGCTCATGCTGACAACAGGCAGCATTATTCTGTCACTGGGATCAGGAGCGTGGTCTCTGCTGATCCTGGATGGTCAGAAATCAAGTTCTCCAATGCACTGGTTGCAGCAATGCTCAGCGTGGGAGCTGTTTTAAACCTTTCAGATCAGCAGGATATGTGTTCTGCATCAAGTGTCCACGCAGCTTGCAGCTGGGGTGCATACAGCTGTCCTGCCACCAAAGCATCACAGTTTACTCTGAGCAAACTTCAGTGCAGTAGTGAGGGCTCCTTGCATGCCCTTGGCATTTCCACTGCCCTTAGCGACGACGGGAGAGCCTCCTGCCTTCCCTTCCATCTCTGCACAGACAGCCACAGCCCAGTCAGCAGCAGAGAACACAGGGAGGCAATTCTGGGGAAGAGACACAGAACAAAGTCATTTAGACTGGTGAGCACTCTGCAATCTGGACAAAGCAAGGTAGCAACCTCCTCTCCTCACCCAGCCTGGGCCCTCCCTAACCTGAGGCAGTCATGATTGTGAGCACAGAAAAGGCTGAATGAACTTACATGTTAATACTGTTTGCCCCTGGGGAATACATGTTTACCCCTGGGCAAACATGGCCTGGAACATCCAGAGATATCTGTGCCCAACAGAGACTGAAAGCTTATCTGGTCCCAGTACAGTCATCTCATGTACTCCCACTGTGTGATTACCCTCCAACACTGTGAAGAATCCCAGGAAAAGCCTCAACGGGGACCTGCTGAGTAGCAGGTCCAATCTCTCTTTGTGGGCAGGGTTATGCTTACCTTGGCCACCTGACAGGCACAGAGCACCTCACCAGAAGCCTGAGGACTGAGCAGCAGGACTGATGTGCCAGGAGACTTGTCACACAGATGGTTCACTACCTTCATGAGGATCTAGGAAAAGCAGAGGGGTCAGGCTACAGCAAAGGTAACTGGCATGCAGCAGAAAATGTGCCCAGCAGGTCCCTCTTACTGCATGCAGCACCTGAGGCCAACAAGAATTACCCTTGTAAGAATTACAAGTGGGTTACTCACAGAGAGGGAATCAGCTGGGACAGTATCAACGATGACAGGTTGGCTGCAATGTTTTGCTAGCAGGCTTTGTGCCTTCTTTTCAGCCTAAAAGAGGAAACAAACAGCACTTGAGGGGCTACAGGTGGCAGAGTGGGCTGGATGGGGATCTATGCATGCAACATATATAAAAAGGGAATGGAAGTGCTACTCTGTGGAATAGAGGGGCTATGTATGTCAACACCAGTCAAAGTACGACTGGCAGACTGAAATCTCCACATGGAGACCTGTACAACCCTCCCTCCCCAGAATCAAGCAGATATGAACCCCTGTCAAAAGTGGAATAGACAGTAACCCATTCACTCCCCAGCCTCCCTCCTGGACACACACATTGCCACGTATCTCAGCAGGGCTTCTGTGGCAAGGTGCTCCTTCTTTAAGAAAAAGATGGTTTTTGCTGAGAACACTAAGTGACCAATAAGCACTTCCCAAGGGCTTTTAATAATGCAATATCCATATGGCTGGGAGAAATGCTCTGTCCTGCCACCATCTTACTGTGTAACTTCATAAAGCCCACTGTCAGGGCCATCTCATCTTCGTGTATAAACAAGGAGGCAATGCCTACCTGCTTGTTGGTGTTTGCTAAAAGTGCTGGTATGGGGCTCTCCATCATCACAGGCAGACACACACAGGGATTCTGCAGTGTCAAAAGCCCAGTCACTCACTCACTGCATTTTAAATGATGGCCCTGGTTAATGCCAGTAAAATCAACCTAACACAGGGCTTGTGTTGCACCGTGTGTGATTGTACCTGCTTTCTAATGGGACTCTAGTGACCAAGTGGCTGTGAAGTGTGACAGAGACACCAGCTCTGCTGGTATATGCCACACAGTGCTCTCAGCAGGCTGCAGGTTAGTGTGCTGCTGCCACAGTACCTGCTTCATCTCCAGTTTCTTGACAGCTGTGTTAGCTGTTCGCTGCAGCATTTTAAGGATGGTCTCTAGTTCTTTTCTTTGCCATTGGGGCATTGCAGTCTCAGTCACCACCTGCAAGACAATTTGCTGGGTAAGGACACTAAACTGTACCTAGACATTACCTGCTAGTTCTCTGGGAAGTCAGGCTGGAGCCTGGCCTCTTCACAGACCCTCCTATACCCCTACGTGATCAGGCCCGGCAGTCACTGTGGTGTGTAGCTTTCTTTTCAGCTGGGCACCTAAAGCTGAGAACCCTTTTTCGCTGCTTTACCCTCCCCATTGTCTTCTCTCACATTCCCTCTGGCAGCATGTCACCTGCAACAGAGGCACCTAGACACTGGCAGAGATTTTTGTGATCAAAGAGGCAACAGCAGATAGCAACTTGCCCTTGCTATTGACCATGGTAAGATCTGAACCTGGCAGGAAAGAAGTCGTGCCCCAAGTCTATAGGGCCTGTGGTGGCATCTTTCTGTAAAGGACTGTAATCCTTACTTTGGTCAGCTGGCCCACTTCTTTGGAGAGGTTCTGCATCTCAGGAATAGAGGTGCTCCTCTGCTTCATTCGTAGAGAGAGAGAGTCCACTTCCATAGCCAAGCACTGGCCTACTTCCCGAGCCTGAGAGATGGAAAGAAAGAATGCGTCAAATGCAGCAACAGAAAGAATGGGCAGGGATGGAGAAAGTGGGGAGGCAGCAGGGTCATAAGCACTGGAGTGCTCTCAGGATCTAGTGGGAAGACACCCACAGCTTTACCTTTGCTTTAAGAACAAATGTCCTAAAAAAGACTATTCAGAAGTTTCCCTCTAGTCTTGCAACTGACACTAGACAGTCACACCCTGGGGAACAAGCTGTCATGCATTCATGCTTCCTCAGTATCTCACACCAACTCATCAGGATTTCAAGCAGAAAACCTTGGCAGCCCTGTTTACTTCTCAGAGCTCATTTTTCATTATCAAAATTATTCATTATCATATTTCATTATCAAAAGCAATCTTGAAACTACTGACTAAAGAAAGAAAAGAAACACTAAAACTAAAGTGTTTTAAGTGTCATCAGCTGTTCAAGCATATTTCCTGAGTTCAGCTGATCTTGGTGTATGTTTCTTACTGCTTTCCGCAACACCAGTGCTACAATTAGTAATAACCCTCCTCCTCACACACACACAAAAAACCTCAAAAACTTAATACAAGCTTTTTTCACCAGTGACAATCCTTATGCTTTGGAGCATTTCCTCCCTTCCAGATTTCTGTGCCCATGATGGTCCTGCGAGACTTTAGACCAGGACAGCAGAGACAAACTGTGGACAGTGAGAATTGCTGTGTCTGGCTTGGACACAAGTCCCTTGTTTCAAATCACTCTCTCTGATTACTCTCCCCTGTCTGATTAACACATGTACACAGCTTGTCTTGGGGTCTCTCCAGGTCAGCACATCCAGCAAAGCATGCAGATGTGCCCTGCAGCTTTTCATTCCTCTGCACTAAGAAAAGCCTTCCCAGGGACACAGATGCAGACGGGACAGCCAGCCAAAAAGCAACAGATTTGCAGGGGTGGGCTTTGCCTTTAGTCTTCCCAGTTCCACTGACAGTGAGTCACTTTCCTCTTGACTGTAGCCTTAAAGGAAGCAGGCAAACTCGTGGGGCCCCCTGACACTTCCAGATATTTAAAGGACAGTGTGATCTCAGAGACACAGCAGCAGGTTTCTTACTTTTTATAGAGACCAGAACCATATTTTGGGAAAAAAAAAAAAAAAAGACTAAAGAAGCAAAAGGGATGTATGAATGAGGCCGGAGCCCTGTAATCATGAAGTGCAAATCCAACTGTGACAGGCAGGAGGTGAGCAAGAGGTGAAACCAAAGCACAAAGGATCGCACCTTTGTGCACCTACCCAGGGATTGAAATCTGTAGTCCAGAGGAGATATGGCTAGGTGATAAATATATATCAAACAGCTTCCTGGTATTTTTGTACCAAGTGCTTATCTTGGAAAAGGGGTCTGAGGCACAGAATGAAGGCTAAGGAGACAGGAGACTAGGATGCGGGGATGGAGGTGAAGAGTGAGGTATGGCAACAGAGCTTAGTTCAGGGGTGAAGAAGGAAGCCAGATCAGGTGCAGCTGGGACTCTCTAGCCAAAGCACAGGGAAGCTAATTGTCTATGCAGGAACCAACAAAATTGAGTCCTTTCGGCATTATTCCAACACGTCAGAAATCTCAGTTCCCCCTTTCTTACCTGTCTGGCTTGTCCCCCTGTCACTGCAATGACACGGCTAATCCCTTTAACAAGCTGACGCTCATTGATGATAGACAGATCTTCCACAGCTCCTGTTCGTAGAAGGTGCCTGCAAAGTCAGCAGAGAACAGGAAGCAAAACAAGCTGCTCTCTGGGAACAGAAATCAGGAAGCCAGCTTTCCTTTTAGAAAAGGCTCGAGTCCAGCAGCCCCTCACAATTGAAGCTATTTTCAAATAGCTTCAATCTTTTCCAATCCCTAAAATCCTGATGGTACCCTGTCATGCAACAAACAGAAAGTTGAGGCTACTCTAGAGGAACCTAAGTGCTACCCACGTAGCAGGCTGCTGTCAACTGGTGCATAACAGCCAAGTTCTGCCTTACTTTCCTTTCCTTCAGCAGTGGGATGAATTGGGATTTTTCTCTCCTACTTGGCTGCTACTAGCTCTTGTAAAAAGTACTTTTTTCCTCCAACTCCACCATTCTCTTGTCAGGCCAGCTCACAGAGTGGCCAGTAGACTTCAGTCATAATGTATTTGTGCAGACACAGGTCACTGACGACCTCTCCTTTCTTTCTTGCTTCTTCAACACTGGGTATGAAAACAAGTACAGTGTCTTAGATTCTGTTACCACAAGTAATCATTTCAGCTTCACAGCAATTGATCATCTCTGCTCCCATGCAGTTTCTTGTCCCACTTCTCCCACAAGAATGATCTCATTACTAGAAAATTGTTCATCTTCAGCTGTATCTACTCAAAGGCCAATTTGTTCCTGTTTGGGTTTTTTTGTGTGTGTCAAGCATTGTATTGAGATTGATTAACTCTCCTTTGACTCTCATTACTGCTAAAAGCAGAAGAAGGCAAAGATGATTAATTAAAATACTCAGAGTGGTCTCAAGGTCTGACAACCCTCTCAGATCTTCTGCTGGGTTCCTAGCCCTCCTGCAACCCCAAAGCTTTGTAATGCTGGTGTAACAGGCCACACACTCCTTTTCCACACTTTGCTGGTGCCTTGTTGCTTCCATATTGGTTTCAGACTATGAAGCAAGGAAAAGTGCTTTGTATTTCACTGGAGTTTTCTCACCCTGGGACTTCCAAAGCTTCATAACTAGCGCATCCTGTCCTCACAAGATCTTTCTGGTGAGGAAACTTAGCTGCACAGGGACAGAGGGGGGAGCTTGCAAGAATGTCTCTACCTCAGCCACCAGTGCCCACAAACATAACTTCTGACTGCAAGCAAAAGTCACTTACGTCCCACAGCAGAGCTCCACAGAGGTCTGCAATGCAGCCTCAGAGTCGCGGGTCAGCACACTCTCCACAGGGACCCCCAGGGACACTATCC
>JAVHNF010035980.1:12513-24215 GCA_034783455.1 Micropsitta finschii
GAGACAGGGATCAGCAGCTAACAACATGGTCCTTCAGGGGCACTTAAGCACTAACTACTGGCTTCAGGTGTCTGCCTCATTTTTCCCCTGTTCTAGAGTAGCCCCAGAGTCAGGGCAGCACTGCTTTTTCCCCACTACCAATCAGTACGGGGAGAAAGAACAACTGGGTGACACACAAGCTTTTGGTCAAGGAAAATGAGCAGAAAGCCTGTTCATCACCAGCCTCCGCATTTTGCAACACAGTGTCCCAAGATCTCATCTCTGTCCTATTTTCCTTCCTGAGTTTTGGGAGTCATTTCCCTTGCAGAAACCCATTGCATCAACATCTCTTGTGACCCAGATGATCGCTGCTGAAGGAGAACGCTCATGAAGATGCATGCTGCCATTCTGTTATACCTCATTCACTGCACGGAGTCCCTGAACACTTCTTGCCAGTGTGAGGGGGACCTCAGCCATATGAACAACCTCGTTTCGTTTGATCACATCCTGGACCACTTGCTCTACTTGCTGCAGCTGCTCCACAGTCACAGGGCCCTGAGGAAGTAAATCAGACACTTTCAAGAGAAGCCTCCTGAGAAGTATAGAACAAAGAAGGGAGAACTGGGACAGCCTCCTCCAAGGAACAGCTTGGGGACACCATTTCCCCCTGCATCTCATCTACTTGTAAAAGGGAATTGAGAGCATCATGATCCTCCCACCAACTCCTCCCATGAGGGATAAGGATTTTTCATACAAGAGAATCAACCAAACTCTTCAAGAGATGCTGCAGTGAGTGACAGGTTACCAGGGCCAGTGCTCAGTCTGATCCAACAGCTTTCAGTTCCTGATTGCTCTCACCTGGATGACATCAGGAATGTGCCATAGCCAAGCTGGTGAATCTTTCAGACACCTCTACACTACTCAAATAGGTCTCATGACTGGCTTTGCTAAGTCCTTTCCCTTCTGACCCTCATTCATCTGCTCAGCAAGCCCTGCTCAGAGTCAGGTCAATGCAAAGCAGAGCCAGTCACGTCCAGAGAACCAAGTTTCCTTGCTCAGATAAACCACGACCTGTCTCTGAAAGAGTGATTATGGCAAGAGGAGAAAAAGCCCTGGGGAGAAGGTCAGCACTGGGAAGTTGGTAGTGCTGAGAACAAGCAAACACAAGTCCAGAGTCACCTTGGTGTCAAAGTCGAAGCGCAGCCGCTCTGCTGTCACATGGGACCCTCGCTGCTCTGTGTGCTCACCCAGGACATGGCGGAGAGCGAAGTTCAGCACGTGGGTCGCGGTGTGGTTTGTCATGCACGCCAGCCGCCGGGCCTGAGAGCACAGACAGGTTGGCAGGGAGTGCTGGTACCCCACAGTTCAGGGGAGCAGGGGTGGCACGAAGACAGGGGAAAGGCTGCACATGAGGGGATGGGAAGAAAAACAATGGCTAGTACAGCTGTCAGATTAATTTATGCCACAGGGCAGATCTAACTTCTTTTGCCATGGGATCACCTCTGTAAAACAGCAAAGGGTAAGCTGGATACCTCTGGACAGACCAGTGGCTGACAGAAGATTAGAGTCACTTGTGAGGTCTCCCTCCCACTGCACAACATGATGAAGAGCAGTCTCAGGAATACACAGGACAAGGCTCTAATGTGCCCAGGTTACTCAGGATTCTCAAAGTAAGGCTGGGAAAAGGTTAAAAGCAGTGAGTTATCACCTCATCCACAAAGAGCTGCACTTGATCACCAGCACGCAGGGTTTCCACAGCAATGACCTCATGGATCACGTAACCACCACAGAGACGAACTGACTCTACAGGGAAGAGTATGTCCTAAGCAAAAAGACAGAAAGATGAGCTTTAGGACACAGGGAAAATCCAAATACGTGCCTGCTTGATCTGACTGAGAAACACAACCCCCACTGATCCCTAGAAGACAGTGACGGGGTGGTGAATGCAGGGAGAAACTTACTGTGAATGCAACCAGAGAGTCTCAGACCTTCCCTGCATCCAGCCACTCACTGCACAACATGTTGGGGCTGTCAGCTTGCAGTGGATGGGCAGAAACACCATCAGTGCTGATGAATCCTAACAAGGATGCTTGTCCATGGGAAAATGCACAGCAGCTGCCAAGGCACTTGTCTCAGGCAGCCAAGGTGCCATTTGTGCCTCACAGGGCTGGCAACAGAAACTTGATCCCCACTTCAGCTTGAGAAGTGCTAAGCCAGGCACTATCACATTCTGCAAGGCTAAAAAGGCGGCATCAGTGCCCAGAGGTGATTCTTAAGAGCTGGAATGTGGAAGGAATAAAAGCTGCACCCCATGTCACTTCCCAGGAGAGGGTCAAAGTTTTCCCTCTGGCAAGGTTGAAGGAATATGCTGCAGAAGTAGAGGTCCTCCCTGATGCTTTCTGGAGGGATAAGAGATTTTGCACAGGGTCTCAGGTGGGGCACTGCTTGCAGTTGTCCAGGACTGGCCAGAGATGTTACTCAGCTCACAGACACTCTGATCATTGATTGCCTTCTCTCTGCATTGCAGCCTCAGCTGACAAGAATGCAGTACACTGAAGGGAGACTCAAGAAGACTTTACAGTCTTCCTCTGCAAGACAGAATTTCAAAGGGCTGACAGAGACAACCAGAGCAGCAGGTACACATCTGTGAAGATATGGCTGCTTTTCATTCACCCTACCAACCCTGATGCAAAGCCAAGGGATCTGTCACAAGTCAGCAGCTAGCAAATTAACACAGCAAACTAGCCTATCATTTGGGGTATTCTGCCTGGCCTCAGTACTCACAGTGGCCTTGGGTTCAGGAAGCAAAGGGTCTTACCTGCTGCCCTAACCGTATCATGTAGCCTTTGTCACAGTCCTGCCCGCCCTGCTCTGCATAGAAGTTAGTCCTGTCCAATATGACACCACAGTGTTGCCCTGCCCCAACCTCCTTCTGGAGAGACTGATCTCTGTACAGCATCAGGACAGTGGCCTGGCATGGGCTGAACTCTGTCAGGAGAAAGAAGATGACAGCAATTAGTGCATACACCCTGTCAGATTGCAGCAGGAAAGGAGGGACTACTTCCCTGTGCCAACCCTGTCAGTACCCAGTCTATTCTGAACGCTGGCACTTTCCTTTGCCTTGGTAGGAGTGGAACAGCTGTTGGCAGAAAGCACAAAAGAGCTGTTGTTTGAAACTACGTCACCTTCCACTTACTGACAGACCTGCTGAATAGTAAGTAAGCTGTCAGGGACACCCAATCTAGCTCCACATGAGCCTGATAGAAGAAGATGTGGCACAGACACATCTGCAGCTCTCTACACTGCATGCTTGTTACACCTGCCTGCCTTCTATGAAGGGATGACAGACCTGGTGGACAAGCAATAACAGCAATGCTGCCTTCCTTGATGCAGCCAGCTTCTAACATGCTCTTCTGTAGGCTCTTTGAAGCCAAATTTAGGCAATATCATCTGGGTGGGTAGACCATAAGGTGGGTACTGGCTGGGTGGCTGACCCCACACAGAATTGCTTAGTAGTTCAATATTCCTTTACTAGTAGAGCTACTTGGTAGCTGATATTAAGGCATATACCGTTTGAGACCGTTCTCTAATGACTACACACTACAAGATGTGATGTACCCATACCCTGCTTGTGTATGGCAATGAACTGCTGGGGACTGGTTGCCACACTGAAGGGCAGGGCTGCTTTTCAGAAGCATCACAGCAGGCCAAAGAAATGGACTGACAGAAACCTTGGGGTCTTCAGGAGCAAGCTGAACACAAGTCAGCAGGGTGCCCCTGCAGCAAGGAAGACTGCCTGCCTGCTGGGCTGTATGAATGCAAACATAGCCAGCAGGTCAAAGAAACCCCTATTTAGCATTTGTGAGACTACATCTACAGTGCATGAAATTCCGGTTGTAAAGAAATAGACTTTTTCACACTGAGTGATAAAGAACAGGGAACAGAGATCTCTGTCATTAAAGATACCGAATACTTAAATAGAAAAGGCTGTGAGCAACTTGAGCTGACTGTGCAGCTGACATTCCTTAGATCAAGATATCCAGAGATCCCCTCCAACCTGAATTATTCCACAGTTCAGAGACTGAGGAGCTGAGACAGCTCTAGTTTGGAGATTTCAGCCAATGTCACTGCCAGGCTTTTTGCCTCCATTATGCTCTTGCAGTAGGATATATAACTTGATTTGCCTCACTTTTTGCTTAGTGTGGTTGCCACCAGCACACTGGATGTGAGGGAGCTG
Source organism: Micropsitta finschii (assembly GCA_034783455.1). Classification (NCBI taxonomy): domain Eukaryota; kingdom Metazoa; phylum Chordata; class Aves; order Psittaciformes; family Psittacidae; genus Micropsitta; species Micropsitta finschii. Next base: position 16,730 of record JAVHNF010035980.1, read on the forward strand.
GCTGTACTCAGCTATCTCTAATTGTTTGTGACAGCCACACCACCTCTTACTCTCTGTGGTTTAGCTTTACACTCTCCCTAGAGCACCAGCAACCTCAGTCACCCTCAATGATAAAAAGCCTGCACTGGCATCTAGTGGTCTGCCAAAGAAATAGCAAGTGCGAGGCTTTAAACTGCTACCTAAACCCTTTGCATGATTCTTCGTTCTTCCTAGCACTCACACCCAGAAGCCTAATTGTCGGGGACAGAATCATGGCTAGAAGAAATCAACAGTCTGTTTTTCACCACTGCACAGTAACACCAGACCACAGCTCACAGCCTTGTCACTAGCTCTTGTCACTGGGGACACACCAGCAGCAATAAGAAAAGCACCTACTTTGGGATGAGGTACGAGGGCAGGGAAACGATGTGGCAGCAAGGTGAACAGGTTTGAATCACCAAGTGCATGCTCTGCACGCATGAGGTTAGGCAGTAGAAGTAGTCTTGTGAGTGATTCTAGTGCCCTCAGGCAGAACTTGCCTTACAGACCTGGCCACTTACCGTACTGCCCGTGCAGCCCAAGTGTATAGGAGTACTTTGGAGAGTCATCAGTAGCAGGCACGTTGTTGCTCTGCAGCTGAGCCAGCGAGTGCACATCAAGGTGTGTGTTTGTGTCTTCTACCTGTCCTGCCTGCGGGCCATGAGCCTTCCGCTATGGCAGAGAATCACAGAATCAACCAACTTGGAAAAGACTTCTAAAGTCATCAAATCAAACCATTACCCCAGGACTGCCAAGACCACAAATAAAGCGTAACACTGAGGGGTGTGAGCAAATGATGGGAGATATCTGGGAGCACTCAAACTGATAACTGGAGCTATAATGCTAGGAATAACTTCTTCACCTTCTTGGAAAAGGCTTGTTTAGATCCAAGCTGATGGAGCCTACTGCTAAACCAACCCCAGTCCTTCAAACCCCACAAGCACTCAACATCATGCTGTGCTAGTCTTGAGGCAGGCCGTAAGCAACAGCTAACACAACCCTCCCGCCACAGCTTGCTGTGTAGCTGTGCAAATTCCAGACCATTAAAGCTCAGAAGACCAAGGCCTTGAACCAATTACTGCTTGGGTACGTGTGTGTGGTGGGCAATGCAAGTCTTCCAGCACTACAGAGACCAAGGACATTTTGTAAACTCTTCATAAATCATTTACTGTTTGGGCTGCCTAAGCTGGCTCTGCTCTGGGTGAGGAGTTGGACTAAATGATTGACAGGACACTCCTGAACTATATAATGCTATAATAACCTTCACTCAAGCAACAGTCAGCATCATAAAACACTTCTACTGATCTGAAGATCAGTAAACACCTGTCAGTCCCACAACCAAAAGCAAAGGCATTGTGACCCCACTGAGGTCTCAGACCTACTTCCCTTTCAGGGAAAAGGCACATGGCCCTATGGTGCATTCAAACAGCCTCAGCAGTGACAGGAATTCTGCATCCATGCTCACAGGGGAGAGGGAAGGCTCTGAATTATTTTGACAGAGTGAGTCACTCTCTTACCTTCGCATCTTCCAGAGCAAGTTCATTAAAAGCAGCTGAATCCAAACTGATTCCCTTTTCTTCAAGCATCAAGTCAATCAGATCCAAAGGAAATCCCAGATTCCCATAGAGAGACCAGGCTACTTCAGCTGTAGGACAAAAAGAAGGACATGAATTCTGTGTAAACACAGAAAGCAAAGGTATCTCAAGATTTGCTTTGACAGGACCAGTCTAATGTGTGCCTTGGTAACTGTATTCATATATGAACTGTATTCATATGTGTTGTGTTCTACCAGTAATGGGGAAGAAAAGCCATGCAGTTGTTCTTGCATGAGACGGAGTATTCACAATGCCCCACATCCCTATTCCTGCTAAAATTGGGTCCCTAGTTCCTTCTTTCAGCTGTGACTTGTAAGGACCTAGTGACTTGGTCAGTACAGCAGCAAGGGAATGTTTCTGATTCTCCTGGTGCCTAGTTTGTTGTGAGAACGAACTGCCAGAAAACAACTGCAATCTGGAGAAAGGAGCAACATCTGCTCCTCTGCCAGGGCTACTGAAAACAAGTAGGAGACACAGATGTCCACCAGTTTTGACTGCAATGCTTTGTGAGGGCCTGGATCAAACCATCTTTAAGTTCAGCTTGTCACAGGAGAGAGACTCACCTGGGAAGTTTGTGGAGGGCTCCATCTGCTGCACTGTCCGCTCAATGATGCGCCTCCCACGCTCAAGGGAGGACAGAAAAGCGGCCTCATTCTCATTGATGATATCCATGATCTGCTCAAGGATCAGACGAAGGGTTAGCCACAACCCCTTGGGAAGTTTCCCAGCTCACCTCAGCCCTGCTACAGTCAGCTCAAAGCAAATCAAGCAGGTGTCTAACACAGTGTCTGCTTGAACCAGCCTTTTTGCTCTCTAAGTGTCCATCACAACATTGCTTTGATGCATTACTGAACAGTGCCAAAGGCATTGTGGCTCCTATCATTGTTCCTGTCAAGGAAATACTGAGCATCTGCCTCGGGAAGTTTTTAGGCTGACAAATGCTCCCTGCCAGACATTCATGTCTGTGACCCAATTAAAATTGCATGGCTGGAACAGCCAGCAAAATTGCTCATCACAGTTGCTGTCAGCAGAAGCAAGCCAGGACTAGTCTGAAATCACCAGCCCACTTTGGACAAAAGAGTACCCAGGCTAGGACAGGCTGTACTTGCACTCAACAAAAGTAGCATTTTTAGAGCAACAGCTGCATCATACCAGGACAAGCAGTCCCTGGTAAGGATCTAGTAGAGCTCCCGCAAGAAAATCTGCCACAGATACCTCTTGTACCCACATACAAAGGTTTTCCCAGCATGTCTCAGCCCACCATGAGAACATGGTTATGGAGGAGTCTATACAAACTCTTTCAGCTAAGTCCCAAGGAAGGGCTGGCTTTGCCCGACAGCAGTGCCTCACAAAGATAATGAGAGATGGGGTTTCTCTCCAGGAGATTCCATATCACTTACCTGGTCTGTATTCTTTGTCAGCTCTGGATAAGCATCTCCCTGTGGAGTGAGCCTCAGTTAGTGATAACATCCTCAGCATCTTCCTCAGGGGATCTAACAGTGTGCAAAAAGCATTACAGAGGCCTCTCAAGGACGTGAGTGTGAAGGAAGCCCTAGCACACAGTTCCAGGGCCAGCAGCACAGGGGAAGAATCACACTTAGGACTTTCAGCTGCTATCTCTCAGGTATCTCCCTGTGACCTGCCTCTGCTAGCCTCTGCACAGCATCTCTTGGCAAACACATACATTCAACATAGGAAGAAAGCATCATCTTTTAGGATGCTGTTAATACTCACAGGAACCAATTTCAGATGGTTTACACAAGATGTAACAGTTTGGAAGTCACAGCATTTAAGGAACAATGTGTGCTTGCATACATACACTTACACATATACTTGTGCCGACACTACCACTAGTCAAACAGGGGCCCCTCCCATCACAAATGATCAAGAGACAAGATTTTTACTGCTGGGATGTACAGTACCAGATACACCCTCTTGGAGCTTCAAAGTTCACACCCAAGATTATCTCCTGACAGCATACAGTAAAGGGACATGGGGCTGAACAGGCCATGTATGATACTCTTTTCCCCCAGGGCAGCAGTTTTTACTCACCAGCACTTCCACTACAGTAGGCACCAGGGAGGTAGGAGCCCAGGCTGAGCATGAAGGACTTCAGAGCAAAAGCGGACGGCCCTGCGCAGGATCCGACGCAGCACCAGTCTGAAAACAGGGCAGGATTTGCTGGACAGCCATGTAAGCATCCCTGCCCAGCTCCCACATCCAGCTCGTCACAGCTCCTCTGGCCTCATCTACTGCCACAGGCCAGCTGCTCCAGGCACTCTACACCCACCCACGGATAAGCCTGCAGATCAGAACCTCTCCCAGGCTCTCACCTTCCTGCCTCCCCAAAGCTCATGCACTCGCTATATTTGGCCCACATCAGAACCTCTCCCCTGGCTGTCCATATTCCTTTCCAGAGCTAACTCACGCCACCCAATGCCATTTCCTTATGTTCTTACTCTGCTCCAGAGAAGCCAGGGTAGACGCCATCAGTGATGCACACGCACAAGGTGCGCACGTGATCTGCCACCACACGGTAAGCCATATTCACACGGCCAACATCAGCATCCCCGACCAGACCTTGGTATCTGGGCCCCCTGCATCCCTAAAAAAAAACCCATTAAGGAGATAGATCAGCAGAAATTAATGGCAACAGAAAGAAAAATTTCAATGCATAAGGCAGCCAGCTACACTTGACATCATGCTTCTCAACTACCTCTGAACCATGTGCATTTAGAGATGCACTCATTAAATTCTTCCAGAGCATTACAGACCAAGATTTCCAGGTCAGCCAATGCCGTGGCACTGAGCATTTAAGAAACTGGAGGAAAAATGCATCAGCAATGCTAATAACCTAGCACGTTTCCAGCCTGGAATTCTCCCCAGTTTCCCCAGAATGCTGCTCTGGACCTGGCTGGACATACTTCCTTTCTCAAACTACTACACAGTGACATATGTAGAGAAGGCTGTGCCATGGCACCAGGCAAGAAGTCTGCATTCGAGCAGCTTCTGCTTAGCTATGACTCTAAGTAGAAGCACTGTTACCTTGTGAATGGCATCCAAGATGGGAGTGAAGAGATCTGTATCGTAGTTGGAGCGTTTGTTCTGCAGAACTGTCACCAGCCTTTCCAGGCCCATTCCTGTATCCACGTGATGCTGTGGCAAGGGAAGCAGATTCCCCTCCACCTCTCTGCCAGCCAGCCAGGTAAAAAAAAATGCAAAAGAAAAGCAATGGTCAATTCAGGGGCAAAGAAAAGGAGAAGGTGAATCATGGAAAACAGGAGAGTGATGGGGGACAGAAACAGCAGGTGACCCAACAAAAGGAAGTTCAGGGACAAGACTTAACAGCCACCTGCCTTGTTAGGCACTGTCAGACAGCCAGCATCTGAGCATCAGATAGCCAGGATAGACAGCAACATAGGGAAAAAGGCCTTCTAGACAGCAGTCAAAGGCCACTTCTCCATTTGAAGGTGTCTCCAGGCTGCTGCAGACCTCAAGAGACCTCTGGGATGCAGCGGTGAAGGAAAATAAGCAACAGAGGTTGAAGAAAGACAGGACAAATAAAACAAAGGGGATCAAAAACCACACTGGACACATATCCAGGGCTTCCCTTCTTGCTCCTGTACTGTAACCTCCTGGAAAGCAGCGAGATGTCTGAGAATACAGACAATTTTGGAGTCAGACAAGAGGGAAAGACTCTGGAGTTCAGACTAGATGCCTGATACCTGTTGTACTGCATGAAGACCAGGTTCCAGATCTCCACTACATCGGGGTTGCCCTGGTTCACCAGTGCTGCAGCATTTCTACCACCACCCACATGGTCATAGTGGATCTCTGTGCAGGGACCACAGGGACCTGTGTCCCCCATCTCCCAGAAGTTGTCCTTCAATGGAAAAGGAAGCACATGGCTGGCAGGCACCCTGGAAAGGCAAACAACATGTGGGGCATGCACACAAAGCATACAGTAGCCTAGATCACAGAGAAAGGTGGAAGGGAGGAATCCTTTGTGACTACTACAAACTCAGTAGCCAAACACATTAGAATTCCTTTGCTTCTGTTCACACAGAATTATTCTCCTTAGCAGGAAGAAGCTGGACCAAACCAGACAGGATCATATTCACTGCCCAGAATGGCTGGCAAACATAGTCTGGCTCCTGCTGACAGAGACAGGCTCTCCACTAATGAGCTGCCTTCCTCCTTGGAGTGAATACCAGCACAGCTAAAACCTGATCACAGCGGACAAGGCTGAACACCAACAGCAGCACAGAGCTGGCTGCCTTGGGCTCAAAACCCACATACAGCCTGGAACAAGACCCCAAAGCAGAGCAGCACTCTCTGCAATAGCTTCACACTGAAGCAGCCATTGCTAGCTTTCAGAGGATATACTTTCTGCAGCTCATGACAGAGAAGAAGTAATGGATCAGAGATCCTTCACACAATTCATCCAGGCCAGCCAGACTCAGGTACACATCTCCCCAGACTGATGACATCTGAGAAACAGCTTAAGGGTCAAGTACCCCAGAGCCCAGCTGACTTTTAACAGCTCAAACAAAACAGAAATGAGTTTTAAAACACAACTTTTGGCTCCTACATCTCATTCCCATCAACTAAAGAGCAAATGGGGGACTGCAGAGACCGAAGTGTCAGCCCTACTGCTCAGAACCTCTTCACTAACACACTTACCCCAGGCGAAGCCATATGTCCCTGCACTCCTCATCTGCACTCAGCCCCAGCGAGGAGTCTCCACCAAAATAGGTGACATAGAGACGATCTCTGGGGATCTCGTAGACCTCTGTCAAGAGCTCCCAGGCCATGCTACATGCTTCCTCCTGAGCAGGCAGGGAACAGAAATGAAGCACAGTAATCCAGGATGCAGAACAATGCAGAAAGGCTCTTTAGAAAGAGAGTCCAATTAACCAAAGAAGTTAATTTCTGCTGCTCTCTCCCTTCCCAATTCTAAGGCACATCGCGAAGAGCAGGATGAGGGTCAGGCAAGTGAGAGCTCACTGCTGCCTGTGTGAAACTGTCATCACCACATTGTTGGGAGACCTTCAAGGTCACAGCACTGTCTACAACCACGTACTTATTAGCAGAGTTACTGCCAAAATTACCAGCATCTTTTATCATTCTCCCCTTTTCAAACTTTGCAGTAAGAAGCACCAAATGAACTGGTAAGCTTTTTGCAACATACTGAACGGTCAACATTGGCATTCACATAGAGAACTGCAGTTTGTATTTGCTGTTCACAGATTTGACAGGCTGAGCGCCTCCAGAGCCTGCAGAGCACATTTAGTGGTTCAGAACACCAGCTGAGTACGTGTACTCCAGGCCACAGAGCTCCCTAGACACAATCCGGAGCTTACCAAAATGCTTTCTGCACAGTCTTATGTCACTACAGCACACCTCTGAAAGAAAGGCTGTCTTTCCCCTCCAGAGAAGGCTTGCCCCTATCGCCTCACCTTAAAGTAATCACCAAAGGACCAGTTCCCCAGCATCTCGAAGAAGGTGTGATGGTAAGTGTCACGGCCCACATCCTCCAAGTCATTGTGCTTCCCTCCCGCTCGCACACACTTCTGGCTGTTCACCACCCGCCGGTGCTGCACCAGTTCGCTCTGGGGGTGCACCGTGCCTAGGAAGATTGGCTTGAACTGGAAATCAGGGCAGAGAAACATCTGCTATTGCTGGATGCCCCCGGCACCGGGGGCTGTGCCTTCCCAGCCAGAGGTGAATGGGAGGGCAGCAGTGTGATAAGCCCATGTGGGAGCCTGCCCTGCCACAGTTCTAGGCCCCTCACTACAAGTGGGATGTTGAGTTGATGGAACGGATCCAGAGAAGGGCAATGAAGCTGGTGAAGGGTCTGGAGACTCAGTCTT
>JAVHNF010035981.1:0-14808 GCA_034783455.1 Micropsitta finschii
GGGTTGAGATAAGAACAGTCCAGTAACTAAGGTATAACACAAACCACTACTGCTACCACCAATAATAATAATGATAAAGGAAATTACAAAGGGAGAGAATATAAAACTAAAAAGGGAAAGGAAAACAATAAACACAAGTGATGAACAATACAATTGCTCAGCTACCGCCAACCGATACCCAGCTCAACCTGAGCAGCAACCTGGGCCTTCTGGGTAACTCACCCCAGCTTCTATACTGGGCATAATGTGCTGTGGTATGGAATACCCCTTTGGCTAGTTTTGGTCAGGTGTCCTGCCTCTGCTTTCTCCCAGCTTCCCATGCCCCTCCTCACTTGGCAGACCATGAGACTGAATATGTCCTTGGTTGGATTAAGCATTATGTAGCAACAACTAAAAACATAAGTCTGTTATCAGCATTGTTCTCAGAAAACAGAAAACAGCACTGCTCCAGCTACTAAGGAGAAAAATGACTGCTGCTGCTGAGCCCAGGACACTTACTCATTAAGGAGAAAATAAACGTAGCCTGACTTCATACACTGTAAACACACATTCATCACAGAATGCTCCTAAAGTGTGGTAAAAAACAAGAGTTCAGCAACTTTGCAATTAAGTCAAGACAACTCCTCTAAACAACTAAAACCCACCTGGAGGTGTCTGACAGCATTCTGCTCTGCCTTTTCCAGTAAGTCTCTTCAGTTTGCTTCTCCCACTCCCTTATTTTCCACATTTCTGTCTCTTCCTGAATCTGAAAGTCACAGAAGGAAAACAAGAGTAACATTAGGGAAACTTCACAGACACACAGCATGTAACATCAGCTCAACATCCCTGCTAACAAAACTCACAACAAGCTTTCCTACCATACGGAAACATTATTTTCTTCTAGCTGTAACCAAAAGGAAATCCTTTGATGGCAATATCATAACAAAGCACATGAGGATAACTGCATCAGAAATGGTGGGTTTGCCTGATTTTGCTGTCTCATCTGTTTTGGGTACCCTGCCTTGTTATTCATTACCACCCTAAGCATACATACTGTTAGAGAATGCAGCATATAAATATCATCTGGAAGGACCAAGATGAAATGAGAAGTTACATGACAAGCTAACAAAACACAGCATGCAGATACTACATGGTTTAACACATACTTATGTGGACACTGTCTGTATTATTTAAATAATTTACAGTCAGGACACTGACTGTAAATAAGTAATTTTATAAACATATGAAACAAATGAGTTAGACCTGCTGAATTATCAGGAATTAATTAAAGAGCTTGCTAAAGTTAATCTGGCACTAAAATACTGCCTGTGCACATTAACACAAAGTTGACATTTTTGGATGCAATTAATAATACACACACAGTACAAGAAAAAAAAAAATAACAAAGATTCACTACTTTTAAAAAAGCGAACCACAGTTCTCATTAAAGTCCTGAGAGAATATGTTCCATGGCACAAATTTTATAGGTGAATACATAGATAGCCACACTCATACATATAGGTGAATACATAGATAGACACACTCATACATACAGGTGAATACATAGATAGACACACACACGTCTATCTATTTATCTATCTATCTATGCACGTTCCTTCTCCAGGATAAGAACTCAAAACCAAGGTAAACTGAAATCAAGACTAACGGTGTTTACGCGGCTGATTTCAACAAGGTCCCTTCCTCTTTGCTCTCCCTACCTCCCGATCACAACCCGGGCATTCCGCCTACCCCACTGCCCGCTCCGCTGTACCGGGGAAGTACCACCGGTCCCGAATTTCGGAGCAACCCTCAAGTGATGCACAGGGCGCCTGCACTCGCACCCGCGGACAAAAGCCGGCCGCAAAGCGCGCATAGGGCAGAGCCAGGCGGAAGAGTCACGGCAGAGAGGGGGCCAAGGGGCCGACGAGGCCGGCAGCCCCCACCGGCCCCGGCCGTACCTTGTTGTGCGCGCCCGTGTGCCGGATGACGTTCCTCAACAGCACCTTCCCCACCGGCACCCGGGACATCCTCTCGCCCTACACGGCCCCGCAGACGCCGGCCCCACCGGCACCCCCGGGCCCGCTCACCGGGGCACCCCCGCAGCCGGGGAGCGGCCGGGCCTGCTCTCAGCTCCCAACCGGTCGTAGTTCCCGCACAGTGCCTCCTCCTGGCAGCACACGCCGGAGCCCCGAGCCGCAGCGACCACGGGGCGGAGCGGTCCCGCGGGGACTCCAGGGGGAAGCGGGCAGCTTCCAGCTCCGCCGCGGGGCCGGACGGCTCAGGGAGAAAGCGGCCGCGGGGCCAGAATGCGCGGAAGCAGCGGGCGGACGGAGAAAGCGACGGACCCGCCAAGCCCCGCCCTTCCGGCGGCCGTTGCTAGGCGACCGGAGGCAGCCATGGCGGGCGCGGCGCTAGCGAAGGCCGCGCAACTCTGGTCGCTGCTGGACGAGATGGCAGAGAACGAGCCCCAGGCCTACCGCCGGCTCCTGCTGCAGCAGCGCGCAGAGGCCGAGCTGTTCTGCTCTCTCCCGGAGCCTCACCTGTGCCTGCGGGCGAGTCCCGCGGTGGGTGCGCGGGGTCGGGGTCGCGGCCTCCCGCCCGAGTGCTACAGGGCAGCGCGCTCAGCCGCGGGTCGGTCTCTTGCAGGGTGGCGTCGGGAGGCCGCTGTTCATCAATATCTGCAGCTGGAAAAGGGTCCCGGCACCTAAAAGCCCCACTGACCCCACACCTGTCAGTGCGGGGCCGCTAGAAGTATCTGGTGAAGGAGGTACGTCCCGAAACAGTTGCGTCTCGCCCGGGATGCATTTCTTCCTGCACTACTGCATTGCGTGGCGATCACACGCAGACTGTCGCTGTAACAGGGGGTGGTGCTGTGCCCGTCGCCAGCTCTTGGCTCGGAGTGTTTCTCTAGATGAGGTTGATAAGAGCTCTGCCCAGAAGTCACGAATTAGTTTCCTTTGCCCTTAAAATCAAGTGACTATAAAGAACACTGGCACATGGTGCCATAGCAATAATTCTGACATATAACTTACTTTTATAGCCCTTTACAGCATTATAGATATTGCATATAACCCAGATGTTCTTCAGAGGGGACAAGAAAACCCAGAGGAAATGGAGCACTTGATCCATTTGACACTTAAATTTGTTGAGGAACGATGCAACCTTACTCTTTCTCATTTGTACACCATTGAATCATTCAAATTGAAGGGAAGCCTGGAAACGATGCAGCAACGTCTCAGAGGAAGGCAGAGGCCAACTCCACACATCAGTCAGAACACAAAGAAGGGTATGTAGAGATATGCAGTCGCTTTTCTTTGACCTATTAGATTCTCCAACAAATTTACTCAAGCCTCATCTGTAACCCAGTTCTTGTCTTAAGCATAAACCAAACACTTCCAAGTCAGAAGTATTCATACCAGACAGTAGTATAACCCTGCTGGCCTATTTGCGTTTATCTCCCGTGTTTTACAACTGAGAAAACTTAGTGACACTGGAACAGCATATTCCCTTTTTTTTTATATCCATTAAACATGGGAACTTTCTTAGCATTTAATCCTTTGAGGTGCTCAAGTTTCTTTTGCCCTAACCTGAGTAAAAGGGAGTGCTGCTGTAACTAGCAGTCTGAAAACAGTAACTTTTAACCCACTGGCAATACAACATAATTGTGGGCAAAGGAAAGGTGCCAGTAACAGCCTTCAGCTGACAAAACTGTTAATACCAATTAGTTACAGTTAAAACTTTTGTGATGTATTTGTCAAGTGTCATAACATTACACTTCTGTAACTGAGTGATATGTGTGAAAAATTTCATTTTCTTGAAAGAACTAGCACTTGGTGAGCTGCTACACACTATGGAAGCTGAGGACTGCATCAATGCTTCGGTCCTGCTGAAAGAAGAACGTATGATGCAGTCTAAAGGGCATCTTATAGAGGAAATTGCTAGCACTGAAATGCCAGAGAAGCTCAGTACCCCTGTCTATGAAGTGATCACTGTAAAGGATGCAAACAAGAAACCACTCAAAATTGAACTCAGAATTGAATTGCCCAAGGTTAGCTCTATTTCTGATTGTGATCTGAGAATTTCAAAGGTAAGCTAGCAGAAATAACAATCCTATGTTTTCTGTCTAGTATCCAATTCCTAGAAATGCTCACTGCTAATTTGTTCTCAAAGAGTTAATCAAGTATTTTAATTTTCTTGGTTCAGGATGACATAGTCATTGAAGTCCCTGGAAAATACAAATTACAACTAGAGCTGCCAGAACTGGTAGATGAAGAAACAACTACAGCGGTATTTAACAAAGGAAAACGGATATTGTTTATCACAGTGCTGGCTGCCAAGCCAGATCCTTAAAGACTGCATTCTGTCCAGTTCCTGTTCACAGATGCCAGAACAAGAAAAAAAGCTCAGAATGAGAATACTAACTTTTAGATGGTGATGAGTTGGGTTTCTTTAAATTGACCTTCTGATCTTCAGGGGTGAATACCTCGAATGCATGTAGAAAAGGAAGTCTGAAGGAACATTAACACCACAAAAGTTAGGACAAAAATAAGTTAAAAGATTGCATATATTCAAGGAATGACTTGAATATGTTAACAGCTGTAGTAAAACACCATAAATGCATACATGCTTTACTACATCATTCATTTTGCCTTCGGGTACAGCAGTAACAGTTGTAAAGTGTTTTTGCAGAATAAACTGATTACTGGATAAACACAGTTATTGCAGATCTCATGTGTTTAATACTGGAACGACCAGCAGAGGTGTGTCATACATAGTTCTACAAGTTGTCCTGCATGGTGTTCTCAGTCTCTAGGACAATCCCTGCTGATTTTAACAGGAATAGGCTTTGTAGTCGCTGAATATGCTTGACCTCAGTTCTTACTGGTTTCGTAATCTCTGAATGAAACCACAAAAACCAGACCTATTCTGTACCATTCAAAACAACATCTACAGATTCAAAGCTCAGGAATGCTTGGAGTGAAGCTAGCAACCAAAAACAATCTTGCAGCACTTCAACTAGGAAAAAACATCTGCACTATTTTACAGTAATACACAAAGTACAAAGTAATACAAAGCAACAAAAATCAACACAAAACAGCTTCAAGGATTACTAAGCATGACTAGAATTGGCACAGGGACAAACAAAAGTTTAAGTGATCTTATTTTCACAATTGATTTGGTAGCATGTCATTCTTATGGCTTACAAAACATGCATTACAACCACGCTTCTGTACTGATAATCATCAGATCAGAAATGGAAACAGACAAATTGGTTTTGTGCTGCAACTTCAAAATACAGACTGATGAAAGTGCAGTTAACTCCTAGCTTTCCCCATTCTCTGTTTCAAAGAGACTTCTGGCTGCATTGAGACACTCTTCAGTGGTTATTGTTGCAAGTTCAAGGTGAAATTCCACCACTGCATGACCTGAGCTGGCCTCTTGCAGGATGCAAGCAGGACCAGAAGTCACTGTCAGCACTCAGTGCACAAGCACAGGGCAGGATTTTTTGAGTTGCAAGTGTTCCAGAGTGAAAGGTCTCTCTAACCAGAATTTGAGGTGTGCTGAGCAAGCAAGCCAGGAAGATTCAAATTCACTGCTACATGATAATAATAAAGCATGTATTGTTTTGGAACATTTGTAATTACAATTTAAGGTTAATAGGGTGAGTTTCATGGTCAGACTGATAAGCTAAACAGCTCTGATTGTGCTATAGCAGTACAGTAAGCCACACACAACTGATTACAAAAGAACTGGAAGATGTTTTAGTAGTTGTCAATTCCAAATATTTAATAGAACATAGGTTCACTAGAGCAAGTCTGGAACCAAGATAATTTAGAACATTAAAGAAAAGCTAAACCTTTAATGCACCTTTTTTGCTTAAGCCAGGCATGAAAACCAGGTATCACAGCAACCAGACATTAAACAGTTCCCACAAAAATATTTAATTTCCATAGTATTTTCTTCCAGTATCTTTAGTGAGCGTTGTAGAACTTTACAGGAGACAGTATTTAATGCAATATACACAATAACAGAACAGCTTTAACTTTTTCTTTCCTTTTTTTAGACTTCTACCCCCTTGTAATTCTCCTGGACACTCTGTAATTGCTACACACCCATCCTTTTCACATTAAGATTTCCACATGGAAAATGGAGCTTAAGAATATTCAGCACTGCACCCCTTTCAGGATACAATGACTGGGGTATTTACTGGACACAAGTCCAACAAACTATCGAAGCATTTTACATACAATATACATATGGTAGCACATTTTGCAGCCTACTGAGGCTGGAACAACATAGACAATTCAGAGCAGAACCACAGTACCAGTGACTAACTCAGAGATTCCTATGTCAGAATGCCTGGAAAAAAACTCCAAACATTTGAGTCATCACAGGACTAATATCCACTGATGGGATTATTAGGGTGTGTGATTTGCCTATATTGGGTTCCAGCACACAGATTCTCTTAAAAATTCTGCAAAATGGTTACTTTCCATGGCATCCTAGTCTGATATTAACAAGAGGAACAGGAATTAGTTTTCATACAGAAAGCACATGGAAGTATAAGTCCACAAGAAATAAGCACTCCCTGTGGTATCTGAGAGCTGTGACCCCACAGATATCAGTGCTCTTTCACCTTAAAGTGCTCAAAAGGGATCACATAGCTGAGAAGGTCCAAACCAGTGCCAAATTCCAAAGAGAGATTTGGAATGCTAGCACTTGGCCTTTGAGAAACTATTCCCGGGCGCTTCAATCCCTTAGTGCATGTCATACTACCCATCCCAGCAGAACAGGACACTAAGGGAATCCACCTTTTACTAACTTGTACATTTCAGTTACCATCTCACCTGAACTCCTGTGAAGAGATGTTTATATTTCAAATTGCTAACAGAGGTAAGGAAATTGCTTGGTGTGCACTCCCCACCTCCCTGGTCACCCTAGTTTAGAAGCAGATGGCAGTATGCATACTGCCTGGATAACTTTTAAATCTGGGATGCTTAACTCTGTTTTGGAAGAGTTTGCAAGTTAACTGTATAAAAATACAGTATAGCTGTAATATTGCTCTGAAAAGCACTTTTGCAAACTTTTGCTGTACAGACTGGTAATAACATTACCAGATAATATAATACATATTTAAAATAAAAAAAGAACTCTTTTAATAAGTCTGAACACTCACGTCTGAATAGCTTGTTTAAAACAAAACAGTGTGATCCAGAAAAACTTTGCTTGCATGGTTAAATTATAGCAGCATGGTTACTGGCTTTTCAAGGAAATTCTTGAATTCAGCAAGCCACTGTGCTCCAACTGCTCCATCTACTACACGATGGTCACAGCTAAGTGTAACGGACATCATACTGGCCACATCAAATCTGAAAGAGGGAAGAAACAAAAGGTTAATAAAATCCTCTGCAAGTCAGTGCCAGTAACAAGGCAAAAATAACTTTTATCAGGGAACCAGCAATAACAGTTGGTGCTTGGCAGCAGATGTTTCTCCCTTTGGACTTCTGAAAAAGATTACATCATACAGCAGAATCATTTTAACTCCTTTTCTACTATTAAGAAACACATTTGTATGTTCCCTTTAGGACAGGAAGCTCACCTATCCTTGAATCACAAGAATAGCCTCACACAATTGAAGACAAACAGCCATTTTACCAAATAACCTTCCCCATGTGTCAGTGACAGACTGTTAACACGTTTAAATAATCCAAAACAGTCTCCTGGATCTACACAAGTTCAATCTTCAACCAAGGCGAAGTTACATACAAGATACTTGAATTATAATCCCTCTCTTAGGTTTTTCTTAAATGCAAATTTTACCAAGTTGTTGAAGAGGAACAGGAGCCTAAACTGTTGTGGATCCCAGACTAGGCCTCAAAGAAAGAAACAGCTTCTCCTTAACTTGTAAAGAAGTTGCAAGAAAAACGTATGGCAGGTCATTCATCAGTCACTGCATTTCCCTTTAACATGTGTGACCCCCTTATAGAAGATCTCACTGTACTTCAGAAGGTCATGAAAGGAGTATATCAACTTTTTGAAATCAGAAGCTCAGTATATGCAGAATCAGATGCACACCTACCCTTTCTCATTATCAGCTGGCACTAGCCTTTTCTCTGAGGAGCCAACTGCAAGGATACAGGCTTGAGGTGGATTGATAATAGCAGAGAAATTCTTAATCCCATACATTCCTAAATTGGAAATTGTGAAAGTGCCACCCTATAAGAAAAACACATTCATAGTCAAACTCACAAAAGCTATTTCATGTGGAATATTAACAAACATGGATAAAACATCACAGAATAGGTTTTGCTCATTCTGAATAGAAGTCAAGGGCAGTAATGCTTAACAGCAATTTGAGTTTCTCACCTGGAATTCATGAGGTTGAAGTTTACCTTCTCGGGCTTTAGCTGCCAAAGAAACCACATCCTTACTAATGGATGCCAGGCCCTTTATATGTGCATTAAACACAATAGGGGTTATAAGCCCTGCAGGAGTATTAACTGCAACGCTAACATCCACCACGTGATTTCTGCAAGACAGAAAGGAGATGGTAGTTACTCTAGCATAGTAACAAGGACAGTAATTTTCAGAACTGTTTGGACAACTCTAAATTAATATAAATTTTGCAACAATTATTTCACCTTGTACACTGGCCTTGAATGCAAAGTTCTTAGCACTTTAAAAAAAGCCTCTCAACCTTTGCATTGTATCTGTTCCCCTCCTTCTAAATCCCATCAGAAGGTCTGCTGGTTTGCCACGAGCCTACTGAACAAAGTTTCTGGCTTTGACTGTACTATTAACTTACTGCCTGATAACTGTGTCCATCCATGAAGAATTTGCTTCAGGCACCTTCAAGCAAGCCAGAGCAGAAGCTTTAATTATGAAGTCATTGACAGAAAGCTAAGTGTTACCTGAGACCATCTGTAAAGAGAGAGATATGGAAGTGTCAGTTTGTCTCTTACACATTACCTCAGTTAACTTGGATAGTCACTGCCATGCACGCTTGTTTAAAGAAACTGTTAGAAAACAGACACACTACTTGTAAACATTAATATTTGAAGTGCCAAGATAGTTTAGGAGGTACCTCTTATGATTTAAGAAGGTACAACTTTTTTTAATGTCTGTTTTTTTCCCCAAACTTGACTTAGAATTATTATTTCGCTTAAATTTTCTACCCTTTTTATTCTTAAAACCTTCCTACCCTTTTGTCCAACTTCCCAGCTGGAAGAATTGAACAACACCAAGCAGAGTAAAGTGGCCCTGTTGGGGAAGACAGAAATCAGTGCACAGTGCCTGGATAAAAAGTCTCATTTTATCACAGACAGTCCAGAACTGAGGCACAACAGGTAGAAAAGGCACTGAAAAGACTACCTTTTCCAAGGTAAAATGGCATATCACCAAAAAGCCAGGTGTGTAAACCTGTGAAAGAATGCAGCTTTCCCCACGCACACACTCTTACCATGCCTAAATGCTTTACCTGATTGAGTTCTTTTCTTAGCACCAGTACTTCTCCCATATTTATATCAATAGAAAGGTAATAGTGAGGTATTGTTTGTTTAGACTGCATCAACCGCTGAGCAATGACCTGAGGGTATACAACAGAAGTAATCAAAATAAATTAATTTGGAAAATTCAATACTGCAAAGAATTCTCAGAAAGGAATAAAATCTTCTTACCTTCCGAATGTTGCTGATAGGGATATCTGTGAAGGTGCCCACTGGTGCTGCTGCAACTGCAGCAGCTGCAGGAACTGCCTCTACTGCTGGAGCCTGCAATCAGAGAAAGACAGCATAATTCATAGTACTATCCAAGTATCAATTCTGCAGATTCACTATTCCTCACATTTGGTGATTAATTCACTATGTGGGACAAGTGCTGAGGCTAAGCTGCCTCTTGATTTAGAGCAGCAGGTATTTCTACTCTCTAGCCTCATCTCTCCAGTATCCACTAGGTTCTTTCTAAGTCCTATATTTGATTATTAAATGTAGAACTTCAATTATTTAAAAATGCAACACTGATAAACACTGCTATGAAGCTCCCAGAGTAGTAAGTCCTGCTAGATGGTTGTTCTGTGTACAGCAGATGTACCCTAGAATGCACTCTCAAACTGCAGTCAGCCACATCCCCTCCAGCAGCACACAAAGCAACACTTCCATCTCGTATAAAAGACAAGCAATTGAATAACAACAGATTTGTGGCTACAATGACAGCAGGCTCTTCGTTCATAAGAATGGTTTTCATTCTAATTGCCACTTTCAGCAGTCTGTTGGGACTGGGTTGGGACCTCAATCCATAACAACGTAGCAACAAGATGAAGGGTTGGGAGTACAAAAGCTTTTTCACCTTAGTGAAATACCAAAGGACAAACAAACGAAGAAAACTTCATCCAGGTATCTGACAGATTAAACTTTACAACCTAACAGTCACCATAGCCCACATAGCATCATAGTCCAACCAATCCAGCGATAACATCTCCATATAGTAATTGCATTCCTATAGAGCATTTCCATCACTATAATCAAGTATCTACTCTTACAGATCTCATGCCTACTCACTGGAGCAACCTTAGATGGCACAAATGATTCCACATCTTTCTTTGTGATTCTACCATCTGGTCCAGTACCTGAAAGAGTCAAAGAAAAATGTAAGAGGATTTCAAGTATTTGCAACAGGGCATTGTTTCTAAAGGTACCAGTTTTATTCAACAGACAGAAGTTGCTTAACACAACCTCTGGTGACGACAGCTGCATAGTCAGGATGTTCCTGATAGGGAGGAAAGAATAGGCAAGTATGTATGGAGAAAGACAAACACTAGACAATGAAACTAAGGAAGCAGAAAGACAACCTACCTTTCACTTGGGCAAGGTCAATTCCTTTTTCTGCTGCAATTTTCTTTGCCAGGGGACTAGCCAGGATCTTTCCTTTCTGGGGAGGCAGCCCAGCTGTAGGGACTGCTGGAGCAGAAGGAACAGAAGGCTGAGGAGGAGGAGCAGCAGCAGGAGTTGCCACCACCTTAACAGAAGAATCAAAGCCATTAGCTTCAGGATCATTCAGCAAAGGCTTTGAAGGTACAGTAAGAGAACAGGACCATTTAATTACCAGTGTAGAGAATAATAAAAAATAGTCACTAATCTGAAAGAATTTTCACATTCAAATAAGTTTCTCAGGGCCAGAAATTAAATCAGAAGCTTCCTGGGAAGGAGGCCAACTAAGCTGTTGAAGTATACTCCCAAAAAAAAGGGTCAAGCAACTAACTTATGCTCCTGGTTTTCAAGGATAAGGTGTTAGAAGTGGCACAAGCAACAGGCTGGAGAAGACTGTAATGAGTAACTATCTGCTCCAGTTTTTGGAGAGCAAATTAGCAATTACTTCTTAGGTCACCTATCACCAACACGAGTTGGCCTTACATTCATACAATCATAAATAATATTGCTGGAGCCAGTGCCTCACACTGTCAAACCAGCAGAACAGGTCAGATCAGACAACTTTGTGGTCCCCATAACTTCTCTCACATTCTAAGAATTGTCCTTACTGGAGGAGGAGGTGGAGGAGGAGCTTGTGCCTGGATGTCCGTTACTGCAGTGGGCTGGTAGTCAGCAAAGGCTGGAATATCAGACTCTTTCTCCACAATTATACAGAGAGCTGTTCCTAATGGCACATCTCTTGTTCCTTCAGGCACTAAGATTTTTGCCAAGTAGCCTTCCTCCTGCACTTCAAAGCCTTAAGGGAAAGAAACAAAACTGGTTAAGTGCCTGATGCAGCTGAGGAGTTCCTCTAAACGCTGCTTCTAAAGACTTCGGTAACTAAAACCATGTCCTATATTTAGTAGGCAAGAGAATCCTTTTCAGTGCAACTACTAGGGAAAAATCTCCATGCACTGCACATTACTAAGAAGGATTGATGAAGAAATAGGAAGTGGTTTTAGGAGCTCTGATAGTTAGCTCTCCAATGGAATGAGAAGTTAACAAAACTTGTTTTGGTTGCCCCACAGCTTCATGTCCTGAGCAGCTAGAACAGTTAGCACAGAGTGTATTCTGGATTCTCCTCTTTAGAGAGCACCTCATCCACCCTTAGCTTTGGAGCTGACTCACCTATTGTGGCTTTATCTGTCTCAATTTCTGCCAGTAAGTCTCCCTCACTCAGTTTCTCCCCGACCTTCTTCTCCCATCTCTGCACTGTGCCCATTGTCATGGTAGGTGACAGGGCAGGGAGTGTGATCTGTGAAGTCAGAGAATACAAGAGGATCAGATTCTGGTCATACAGAAGGAACAGGAACACAGTTTTAACTCCTGACTAACTGATGCCAATCTAAAGAAGTAACCAGTCTTTAATGCGTCTGGCTCCATTACAGCAAAGAAAAGTGATATCTCATATTGCTAGCTGGCTCCTTTCATCAAAGGCTAAGCAAGAAAGCAAGCAAAAGCAAAGAGCAAGTAACCTATATATTGAAATAATTATTACTGCCATCACATTGCGAATGTCTTGCAGCTGTATATGCAAAGCAAAAAGGAAGACTGAAGCAAGTTACTTTGTGACAAACAGGTCTGGCCCCTTTAAAAGCTATACAGACTGATCTTCCAATAAGCACTCAAAGATGTTCTAAGTTTGCACATACATATTGCTGTGCAACAAATACAGCACGGGTGAGTACAGCTTCAGAGCAAAATTGGACAGATAAGGCAAGCAGTGTGAAATAAGCACATCTAGTAGCTAAAACACAAGTCAGATTAAGAAGCCTTTAATTAATTCTTTGTTCAATTACCGATTTTGCATAACATCTCAAACAAATCAGTTCCCCCATGTATCATCTGTGGAATGAGATTTACTATTTCAAATGTTCTTTTTCAAACGAATGTCACAGAAATACCTTGCTACAAAGTGCTCAAATACAACAATGGTAGGTGTACACTTCAATATCTAAGCAAAGTAAGTAGATTATCTACAAATACAACTCATTATTAGTCACCCACAAACCCATCTAGTGTGTTCTCATCAGAGTATCAGAGACTTGAGCTCTGCCCCAAGATGTAAACAAGGTCTTCTGAGCTTATTCACACTTAGCACAGGGTCTTTTTATACCAGCACTATCCAAATACTGCAAATACAGCAGGTATTTTTTCTAGACTGCAAAACAATCCTGGAGAGACAAGAACCTCCTCTACTAGCAGCTGGGATGCTAACATTTCTGAAAAAGCTTACTGGGATCTCTCCTAACGCCTGCTTTAAGCATGCAACAATTCTAGTGGCACATACGCCTGCAACTGTAGCTAATAACTTCCCACTCCAAATAGTAGTTATGATAAAATGCCCTGGAGCTAGCAATGCCAAAGGATGAAAATGATTGCAACAAGCCTCAAATCACAAGCAATGCTCTCTTACCTGCATATGAGGAGGGTAAGAGCTGCCAGGAGCCTGAGGAGAAGGCTGAGGTGGTGGTGAGGGAGCTGCAGCTTGAGGAGGAGGCACTGAGGCTGGAGGGGGGACAGATGCTGCAGAATCTAGAGTATAATTTTTAAAGGCATCAACATGTTCAGGCCTAGATGAAAACACAGACCGCAAAAGCAGTCAGATGACTGTTTCTTAAGCCTTTCACACAGACACCCAAGAAGGCCCGAGAGAGAAAATTCAACTCAAAGGTTAGCGAAATACATACTTTTCTACGGTGATACATATTATGGCCCCAATAGGAACATCTCTTGTGCCTTCTGGCACCAGGATCTTGGCCAAGTAGCATTCATCTAAGCTCTCAAAGCCAACTGTTGCTTTATCTGTCTCCACCTTTGAGAGAGAACAGGATATCATTATGGCAGCAGAAAAGACCAGTGTGCTCAAAGCTTTTCAGTCTGATAGCATATGGCCACAACACACGCAGTTCTGGAAAAAATCACCCTGTGGCACCAATCCCAGGCAAGTATGTTCTCAAACAGGTTAAGTGCTGCTCCTGCTCAGAAAGAAGAAAAGCAGCAACCAGTTTTGAAAGACTGTCAGTCACTTGTTCCCAACAGCATCTGTGATCTTGAACCCAAGAGATCTGTTCAAATGAGTGCAACCAGGAACAGAACGCAGGATGCACACATAGCTCATTAGAAATGCAGCACAGCCTGTGCCCCTAGAATACCTCTGCTATGAGATCTCCTTCATTGATCTTGTCACCCTCCTTCTTTTCCCAGCGTGCAATGGTGCCCATCTGCATCGTGGGGGACAGAGCTGGCAAGGCCACCTGTGAGGAATAGGGCAGTGTTACAACCCAGACAGTCCTGATAACAGGAATCCCAAGCATAGGGCAGAGATACATCCTCAGCACAGGCTGGAACAGGGGGCGCAAAGGAGACTGCAAATTCCCAGCAGGTCATGACTGTCTCCAACTTCCTAGTAAGACCCCGGGGCAAACCAATACTGGGGTGCTGAGATATGCCTGACCAAGAAAAGAAGAAGCTATGCCAGGGGACAAAGAAAGGTACAGAGAAAAAGAACTAGTGGCAATGAAGGTGGTACCCACTGATGGCAGAAGGACTCAAGGTAGTGGCAACGGTATGAGAACCGCGGGAGTGGGGAAGAAAACTGCAGTTCCTCCGGAGCAAATTGAGCTGCCCAAAACGAGACACAGAAAATGAAAGGTCTGCCCCCGAAGCAGGGGGGCATACGAGTCTCTGGGGGGACCCAACGGCTATCTGGACACAGACGCTATGGGGTGGGAGGGAGGAGAGGGGACTGCTAGACTGCCTGGGATGAGGGGGAAAAGGAACCTCTTACCTTCTGGTGTGCCGGGAGGCTGCAGCAGCGGCACGGGACGAGCCGAGGCCAGGCAAGAGGCAGCAGGAGTCCGCC
>JAVHNF010035985.1:14153-24476 GCA_034783455.1 Micropsitta finschii
TGAACAGCCACTTGATCAAAGGAAAAGGATTTTAACAGTCCTTTCCCTAAAAACCATTGGGCTCAGAGTACCAGTTCTGCTGTTTGCTTTGCCACTTAGTTATGCAACAAAGCAAGAAAGAATGACCATTTTCCAATGGCAAGATATACACTCTACTTCCACACAATGTAGAAACATCTTTCCCTTAAGGGCAATTACTCCTTCCAGGTGTGTGAAATCAGGTCCCATCTTAAAAAATTCTAATCTTAATACATTGTTAGGCTACCTATTTCTTTATTCAAGATGTCACAATTTTGCTTCCAATTGCAGCTCCTCACTCAACTCTTACAAGTATCTCTTGCCAAAGAGATTCCACTATTCTACCTTTTCTTCAATGCTATGTGCACTGTGTCAGAACACTTACCCCTTGGTACCACCTACCTAAACAGGCCTTTAATTTTTTTGTTAAATCAAACCTTTATGAGACCTACCAAAGAATTACAAAATTTCTCTTTCAGAAGACAATACCATTCATCTTCCTGGTCACAGAAATTTTTGTTGCTATTGATTCTTTTTCTAGTACCTGGTCAGGCAAAAAAAAGACATCTCCACTTGTAATTTTTCTATACCAACAGCAGCAACAAGCCAGCAGTTGCAACACCGTGCTTAGAATTTCACTGTGTATACAATATATTACAGGTTTATAGTTAATCAAAAGGTGGCAATGAATGGGATCCTTATGTATAGTATATAATTGAATCCCCCCCTCCAAAGGACACCCTAGACTGAAAGCAGACTTTAATAATACTATAAAAGCTTTGACAAATATTTGCAGAAGATAACCAGAAGTTTTAACAAAGAATGTAATATTACAGTATGCTATGCATTATCTGAATTTTTCCTCAGTAAACTGACTACTGATGTAAGAGCTCTAGCCACTAGATAGCTCATTCTGTAACACATTCCGGAGCACACCATTATCATCATGACCAAAATAAACTTGCAATTAATAACTTAAAAAAATATACAGTTAACCACTGATATTCTCAGAAACCAAGGAAATTTGAACTCTAATTTGCACCGGCACTGTCCTCTATGGTAGACACCAGGAACCCAATTACAGTTCAAGAAATAAAAATCCTTTCCACCAAAACCTGATTTGATGGCTCTTTCATTTCAAACTGCATTAGTTCATGCTATAACAGTCTTTTGCTAATAGCCGTAAGAACTCTGGATCCAAAACTATCGTGTGGACTTGTTAGAGCATCTATAGGAAATTCTGCTTTTAGTTTCTGACATCAAAATCAACAGGCATCAGATTTTTCTGAGGAAGCCTGACATTCCTGCTCAGGCATCCAAAGAAAATTTTTCAATAGAAAATACACTGATTAAGAATACCCTCAGGAAAAAAATATTTATGAGTGACAGGAAGAAGACTGCTGAAAACATATACAATGCTCTCTCTCATCTATAGACAAGCACTTCAGAAGCTAGAGAGAAGCTGTAAAACATAGCTTGTGTGTTAATTTTCTGTTTTCTTCTGAAAACTAACTCTTTGTAGCAAGTATAAAATAACAAGCAGCATATCTTCTTTTCTGCTTGCTTAATGGTAGCCAGCATACGGGGTCCTGGCCAGGCCTGGCCTGAGGGGTACATACTATCACCACCTGCTACTTGCCCCACTAAGCAAAGGGCCTGTTTTGCATTCTTTAGTGGACTTGTTCTGAAACCCAACAAATGCATCTCAGAAGCATTATGTTTATAATAAAATTCTTTGAAATTCATACTTAAGGACCTTCAGAGGAAACATTTTTATTTTCTGACAGTTTCCATGGCCAGTATGAACTCTAACTGAAATAAGAATATTTAGCTATAACACTTGGAGAGTAAAATACAATTTAATGAACCCCTAGAAGTGTGAATCATAGTTCTTCTATTTGTTTTTCTCCTAGGAGTTGGAGAAAATTTTCCTGGAGCACATCTGCTTTGCCTCGTGACAGAGAAAAATGCAACTATGGGCAAAGGAATCAGGTAAATAGTCAGCCTCCCTCTTCAGTGCAGTGAAACATCAAAATCACTGCAGTTACAGTAGTGGTTCAGGCCTCCATCCCCTACCAACAAAACAGCACTGCTGTGCTCAGGCTTGGAACCACTGGCATTTAGCAAGAGTCTGTAAGTGGTATTGCTCTCCCTGTGCTAAGTGAATGAAATTGAAAAGGCATTTAAATTAATGTTATGAGATATCTTAATCACACTGTGCTTATTAATAAAAAATAGGGGTTTCACTGATGGAAAGACAAACTCTGACATTTCCAGCTCCAGTAAGAAACAACCGGACATCATCAGAAAATTATGACTTGCCCCAAGACAGCATTAGATTATGTAGTAATTTTCATGCTCATGAACCAAACTTAATTTGCAAATGGAAGAACAAATTAAAAACAACTGTAAAGCCAGAAATCTTGGTGACCTGACAATATGATAATGTTCACCCTAAACTGCTGAAAGAGCCAGAAAGCAAAACAACATGTTTAAGAAAGGACAAGGTTCTTAGTAGGGACAGTGTATCAGAAAAAGGTTTTGAGCATTTGATAGAAATAACTAAAACTGACAAACATTTACTATTAATGTATTAAGCCAAAGAGTTACTTTAACACAAGTAAATCTACCACACCAAGCCTCATGCAAAATTTGTGCTGTCAAAATCTCAGGTAAAAAACTCCAGATGCAGTTATCTTAGGTGAAAACTTATTCTCAGTTCTAAAAGCAGGAGTTCTGGAAGCACTGAGCTTACATCACGCCTGTGGTACTGGGGTGGCAAGAAATATTTATCATAATCAGATTTGATAAAATCATACCTATTGTGTTTCCTGATAAGTGTTTTGGACACATTAACACAACTTATTCAATTAAGTTCATATTAAAAATTCAATCACTGTCATACTTCAAAGTACTTCTTACTGACAGATAAGAACTAAGGACATTTTATATTTATTCATTATTTCAGCTTTGTCTTCTAAAATTCTGACTTTTTAATATCCGAAGTATTGTGGTGACAATGCTGAAAAATTCACATTTATAAGGAAACCTGAAAAGTTGTTATTGTCCTGTACAAGTCACTGTCTTTTGAATGTGACAGAATTTTTACACATCCAGTATGCAACACATACACATGTTGCCCTAATGTAAAGGCCAGCAGTGGCTAGATTTTAAGAGCTCTCAGAATGGCAGGTGGTAAATTCACATCTGGACCCTTATGGAATACTTTTTAAAGCAAATTCTAGAGTTCAGCATTATTGATGGGTTTTATCTGAAAAAAGTCTATAAAAACTGAACAGAAAAAAAAAACCAGATAATTTTCTTTTTTTAAGTTCGTTCAAATCATATTAAATATTATATAAGCTTCCACATAAATTGGCAAAGCTTTGTGAATTTGAACTTTGAAAGGTTTCCTTTAACAGGAAAACAAGCAGATTTCTTATTAGTCATAGCTAAGTTGTTTAGAGACATATTTTTATTACGTATGCAAGATTCTTCACAGCAGTTAGAAGGGCTGGGTATAACATGCTGCTAATTAAAAATAATTATGGAAATTTATTAGAGAAATATAAATATTACATTCAGAATAACCCTTCTGGTTTCTGAAGTATTAAAAATAACAAACAAAACAAACCACAAGCTTTGTGGCTACATTCTGCAATTTATTTATAAATATGTTTACTTTAAAGAGATGAAACCTTACTCCTTATTAAGAGCATTTACTTACTTTCTTGACAGGGTCCTCATTTCTTACACATTTATCTTGTTCTTATTTTGAAGAATGCAGAAGGCCACCAATGAGTTCTAATTCCTCTCTGTGGAAAAGGACATTTTGTATCTGCAATATTCTCAGAAAAAACTTGTAGGTAATTACTCTTTCTCTCTCCTTTAGCTCTCTCCTCTCAAACTTCTGTTGATCTTTTCAAACTTTTAAAACTAAATTCAAAACATTCTTAATTGCACTGACTTAACAAATGACTACCTTTTCCCATTTTAATTCCAGATGTGCCCCTTTGCTCCACGTTTTTTGAAGTCTAGATAATTAAATTCCAGATTTTTTAGTTTGAAATCTTGTGTGTGCCCCCCTTTTTTCAATTACTTTATTTATTTCTCTTGTTCTAATTTTGCTCTCAGTTACCTTCAGCATAGTCTCCTCATTTCACCCCAGCTCTCTGCAAGATTCCTTGAGACCACTGTACTTGATGTAGAGTCCCATATCTGCATAATCCCATTCACAAATTCAAATAACACATATAACATCTCTAAGCTTCTACCTCACCAATCTACCTCTTTATTCTAGTTCTCTTCTACCATGTCCAAATTAAAATCTCATTAGCCTCTTCCTCTGTCCTCTTATGAACATTTTGTATTCAATTCAGATATACTATGGCTCCACTGAAGCTCTTGCTTTGGCACTCTCCCTTTCCTCCCCACTCCTCTCTGCTTTTTTTTGAACTTCTTTCATGACTAGTGCCTATAGTAATAACTACCTGCAGCTCAGCCGTCTTGACTTAAATCACTGTACTCATTACACCCTCTGCTAGGTCCTTCACCTTGTTGGCCCACAGATGCCTTTTGCATAGCATTTATAAAATACAGCTTTTATTGTATTTATGTACAGGAAAAAAGCTCATCCTGCAATCTGCATGACAGCATTCCTTGTTTTGGCCTAAACAGGTGCAGTTTTTGCACTGCTCAAACCCATTCCAAACGTGGCTACCACTAAAGAAAAGGTTTACCAATACACATAAGCATACTGCACTACCCCACTAGCAATGGCTGATACAATATAAATCCTATGGATCACCTCAGGGAAGCAGCACACTGCTGTACAGCTTCAAAACACTTCTGTCCCTTTCACTCTGAACACCAGTACAACTAAGTAAAACCCCAAGGAAGCTCATCTGTATGTACCCCATCAGTGCTTTTCTAAAGCCATCTGCATTACATAAACGAGCTTTCTCCATTTCCACAGCCCTCTTGTCCTGTCCCACTCTCTGCCTCTAAGATACCAATTTCTACTTCTCGACCCAGGCTGGAAGACTCCAAAGCTCATTTAACGGAGAAGACAGTTCTACAAGATAGCCAACCTAAAGTCTTACTCTTCTTGAAACAGACACTTAAGACTGATCTTCCTTTCCATGTCAGAGTCACAACACTGAAGCAGTAGCCCACTGCGCCAGCCAGGACTGTGACACCATCTAACTGCATCATATTTCTCTCCCTGATTCTGTTTTTTTTGCTTTATAGCTATCTTTTTATTCTTTCAAGAGATGGACCTTCCTTTACCTCTGTGTTTATAGATCAGTAGTACAGCACGGCCTTATCACTTATGTAATGAACAAACAAAAAATACTCATGTAAATGAATTCTAATTAAAAACCTTACTGCAACTATACACTTTGTAATCTCAATAAAAGATAGAGCTAGTCTGGGAAACAGCTAGAGCATGTCTTGTATTTTAGAACCACACTTGTAAAAAGAAAACCTTTATTAAAACCTTAGATACATCTGCACCAGAACGAGCTGGGGGACAGCACAAAGGGGCATAATGGGAAGAATTTTTTAAAATCAACATTATTCTGTAGCAAAATGGTACTTAAATATTTTAATTTAAAAGATTTCTATCTGATAATATACTCAACAGTTAAAATTTATGCTCATATGAGAACTTCCTACCACAAGAATTTCTTCATAATATATTTTATATTCCTGTGTCTTGATTATTTAGACATTCAGCATCCATAAACAAATGATAGTTTATCCACAAGATCAGCTATGTGATACCAAATTTAATGGACCCCTGAGAAATATCCTTCATAATAACAATACTAAAAAAATCTAAAAAATCAAATTATGAAAGAACACAAATGTCTCTTAAGGCCTCAGTTTCTTCAAGTGTACGGATAAAAACAGCATTATGTACTTTTGGTAACTTTGCTGTTTCATAAATACTTCTCATTGAGATGCAAGCCTATGTCTAATATCAGTGTCAAAGGCATTATTTAGAACACTGTAACTAAAAGGGAACAAAAATAACCCAGAACCTTAAGCCTGTAAAGCACAAATTGGTTCATAAGCCATTATCAGAATACTCCTTTGTAATGTAGCATCAGTTTTCAGTTGGCAATGCTATCCTTTTATATGTTTAATCACACACAAAGATACAAAACCATGTCTATCTTTACCCAAACTACTTCGCAAGTCAGTCGTTTAAAACAGCAAATATGCGAAGACCTTGCAGCACGCTTACTTACCCTTTCAGCATGTGCTAACTCTGCTGCTCAGTGTTTTCTATGCCAAATACGATATGGCTCTGCTTTCAAAAGGTACCTTTACTGATTCTTTTCACTTTTTCGTGGATTTGCTGCTAGAATTTTTAACTAGGACTTCAAGCCTTTTCTCCCCCTTGTCCACACTGGTTTAACTTCTTTATGATGGCAGATAATTGTTTTGGCCTTAGGCAAGGAATGTGCTCTCTGCTTAGGAAGATGGCTGCACAGCATCTTTATAAAGGAGCCAAATGAGGAAAAATGAGATACTTGCAGAACATTACATTTCCTTATCTTATCAATTATTGAAGAAAGACTTTTTTATTTATTGTGGAAAGAATTCTAATAAAAGGTAAAAATATAACACTAGGCTACTGGTATTAATGATGGCAAGATTCACGATGAATAATACAAAAAAAACATTATTTAATGAACATAATAGCAAGAGTATGATCAAACTAACACGCTACAGGAAACAAGCACTGTTACTCAAAGAATAAAAGAAAACATAAATTAATCCAAGTATTTGAAAAACTGAGGGAAGTTCATCTTTAGTAGAATCTATGTACACTACTGAACAAGAAATATATATTAATGAGTATAATCTGAGATGTTACAGCATGAAAGAAGTTACAATGCATAACGTGCATCCATATAATGGTATTAATCATTGACAGAGACAACCAAATTTATTATCAAAGTTCTGTGTATCTGAAATGGCAGGCTCAAAGATTTTTCTACAGACATATGGGATCATTTCCCACTTAGATGTAACTAAGAGAACAGAAGAAGCAGATGCTTAAAACCTTTTGCAAATGAAACTGAACGTGGATTTTTGGAAGGCTGAAGGGTAAAGGTGGGGAGCATCTACATGCCCCCAAATTGTATACTTCTTTATTTTGCTTCCTGCTTCTCTTCTTAGCCTGTGTACCAGATTATCAGATAAGGTGGACTTTTTTTTTTTGTTGTTGTTTTCCTCTGTGTTGAACCCAGAATGAGGAAGAGAAAATGCTGATCACAAAGCTAACACATAGAAATAGAAATTCCCCATAGGACTTAAAGAACTAGAAAAGAAACAGAGGCAAAGATATTCAGATACTCTTTTTCAACACCGTAAGCAGTCCTATCAGCACAGCTATAATTCTTTTTCCTGTTTCCCATAAAAGTCTCCACCTCCTACAGACTGAAAATATCATTACAGGAATACTTGGGGGAAATTTCTCCACTGATACTAATGTTTTTAATTCTCTAGTGAAAGCACTAAAACCTGAACTTTACAATGCTATTTCAGAACACATCCAGCCTTTTTTTCTCTATTTTTATTATTCTGCTGTTCCTCGATACTTTGAGCCCTTAGTTACTAAAGAAATAAAATCAGTTTGAATTCACCCATAATCACTGCACTACCATGGATTTTAACTTTTTTTCCCCCAGTTTGTTAAAAAGCACTTATAAATAATGATGGCTTATGAAAACGTTAAAAATTCACAGCATTGTCAAATATTTTAAACAGATGAGGCTATTCTTAAATCTCTCAAGTGTTTAAAAGCTGCCCCTTTCTGCTGGTATGTCTTCTATGTTTTTAAAGCAGTTGTTTTTAAAAGATTTTACAGAGAATAGAATCCAAACTGGTTATTGTTAACACCAGCTCTTCTCCAACATCCTTTCTGAACCTTTTCCTGTAGAGACAAACTCAGAAATACCACACTGGTAACAGCTGAGGAAAAAAACATGAGCTATCCTTTGGAGATTTCTGCTGGCAGCTGCTTCATCTATTTCCCACTAGTGTTAAGAGTACAATATGGCAGCAACAAAACAAACAATCTAAAACATGGCTTTGCTGATATCTCGTACTTTATATTCAGTTTGGAAATAAGGATGTTTTGCCAAGGTATTTTGGTTAACAAGTTTCAGACTGATATTTAAGCAAGAATCTCTGTTTCAGCTCTTGATCAAGAGACAAAGATGCACAGAATTCATACAGTTCAAAATTCAGGTATCTTCTCAATCACATACATGAGGACTATAATATGATTAGAGTATTTTAATTAAAAGGAGTTTACACAGTTTTCATTACTTGCTGAATGACTACATGGTAGCTGTAGTATTTAATAAAGGTATGCAATGAAATCCAAGTGGCTGACATATAAACCTCCAGAGGCAGTACTAACCTGAGGCTGGCAAGCATCTTCTCTTCTGCTTTGGCTGAATGACCTTTTACTTGACCTACAAGCATGAGTATTGCTAGAGAATATCAATGAGATGTGCAAGTAGCTGTCTACTACACAAGTTGCCTGGACAGTGGCTGGTATAGAAGGTAATGTTAACCTCCAAATTTAGCCTTTGTTTTCTAGATATCTGCATTTGTTCTTCCTAAAAATTGTCAGATTTATCCCCTTCTGCCTTCCTTCTCCTCTAACTCAGGCCTTCTTTTGTGAAGTTAGGCTCTTCTAAAAGTACTACACAGAGAAACAAAATACTGATATGGCTGCCTGATTGCTGTGGAATTACTCCACAGAGGAGAATTCTGAATTAACATGCAACATCATTTTAGCTTTAACATTTTGTGGTTCAGTCACTAGACCTTGCAGTTTATTGCGTCTGTGAACTGCATGTGCTTCTGCCAGAAAATAACCTTCTATTTAAGGCACTTGAGGTTGGGAAAAAAATTATCCTCAAACAGATTTCATTAATTCCGGCAAGAGAAAGTTAATATCCCATGACACAACTGATTTGTTTGTAGGGGTGTTAAATGCATCATTTCCCTAATAAACTAAGCCACTAGAGGAATGTGTAGAAGTTGGTGTTCCTTCCCTCAACTCATAAAAAAGCTGCAGTCTCTACCAGGTGAGCTCTGAGTAAAGTACTGAATGGATCACACACTGATAGGCATTTCTAAGAGAGGCAAATGGGTTTATATACTTCATAATAGAAAATATTGCATTTAAATTCTTCTGAGTTCTCTTTTCCAGGATCCAGAAACATTGTGCTTTTACTGTGCCCTCACAAGAAAAAAGCCTATTCTACGCATTACCTGCGTTACAGTATGAGAATCCAAACTTAGAACTCCGAGTCCTTGTATTTCCACATTTATGGGCATCGCTTTAGAAATAACGGTTCTTAATTTGTTGATCTTTACGAAGTTCCAACTTAATCACCAAATCAATACTAAAAAGAAAACAAAACCAGACACCTGAATAGCACAGATATGTATGATATGATGACTTTAGCTTTTAAATGACAAGAGTTCTCTGGAATGGATATAACTGATAACATTTGCAGAAAGGAATACACATTTATTTGCGTAAGTACAATGAAAAACATACCCTCTCATCTTCACATACCTCATAATAAAACAGATTATGATCCTATTCTATAAAGCCTTCAATCTAATAAAATGTGTCCCATCCTACATGCCACAGATCAACGCATTTCCCAAATATCCTTGCTATCTAAGAGGGGTTTGAAAGCCTGCAAAGATTTCAACCATTCCCAAACTCCTCCTATTTGTATCTTAAATACCGTGAGAGCTGCACTGCTACCCTTCTGTTATTGAAGGTCAAATATATTTATTGGAAACAAACATAAAAACACCATAAACCAAAAGCCTCCCAGATTATATACTTGCACACTGATTTCCAAAACCCCTGTCCTTCGTCCTTTTAATTGAAACAGCGCATTCTCATGATGAGAAGATCATGACAGTGCTCTAGAAAGCTGAATAAATATAAGATGATAGCTAATATTTTTGACATGTCAAGATACATTTGAAACATTTCATTAAGCAAGACAATTGCCTAATGGATCACCATAAATTTTAACGCTGTCACTCAGAAAAATCTCTGGATACACCAACATGGGAAATATCAAGCTTTCTCTTTTCATTTCTTTTTTGGGGAAATATGGATGTAAAAACAATCAGCCCTCCTATAGTCTTCTGAAGTCTCTTTTGTCCTCTACTGAGTAAAAAAACAAAGAAGACACCTAGATTTTACTGAACAGCTGAAATAGAGATCTAGTTGCCCAGCCAATT
>JAVHNF010036001.1:1831-12651 GCA_034783455.1 Micropsitta finschii
CTGTATATACTCTATTTACATTATATAATATCTAATATTCAAAATGTATGTAGCAGGTGTTAGATTTTATCAGTAAAGGTGACAATCCTCAAGTATTTGTACAAAACCCCCTCACCAAATTAAAATTTTCAACAATCTTACTTTAGTGCATATTATCCGAACGATCACCTTCCAGAAAGCAGATGAATCAGAACCAGGCTGCACTTCAAATAACAGATGTTTGTCTTGTCCAGAAGCCAATTTTGCAGTACTGAAATAAAGAATCATCCAGTTTATACCACATGCTAGACATGCAAAGATCAGCAGCCTTTCCTACTGTGGTATTATTTATTGTTCACCTATGTGTTATCATTAAAGAGATTTTTATCGATATTTCCCGGAGACATGAAATTAATGACCTTCTTAGCATGTCATTAAATATAAAATATGGTCCATCTCACTTTAAATTGCACAGTAAATTTTAGAAAATGATGTGCAAGTCTTTTGATCCAGCATCAGCAAACATCCTTTATAGATATTTTATATGCTTTCACTGTTTATTATATGTTTTATTATACAATCTTGTGGTCCAATCTAAAAAGGTTATTTCCTTACCATGTATGTAAAAAATTCTTGCAAGTACCAACAGATGCAGATGAGGTGTATTTTTGTTAGTATATCTTAACAATGAAGCAGTCAGGTGAAAGCTTTCGGTGACCCTGAGATTTTCAGGGGGGTTGTATTTTTTTTTAATGGAACACAGACACAAAAGTCTATTCCATAAGGAGCTCAAACTATGTTACATTAAGGCTGAAGTAAGCACTGGAAGAAATAAGAAAAACCCCTGAATAACAATGGTACTTTGGAGTTAATCATACTGATATATTCTTAGATTCTCAGGCAAAACATAAAGTAATGTCCTTCAAAATCTATTGATGAAGATACCTGTTCTTGAAGGTCACTCATAAAAGGATGACCATCTACAAGACAATTTCTAAACTGAATACAGATTTACGTTATAGTTAAATATCAAACATGACTGAAACCCTCACACTACAAAGCTATTTATCAGCATGTATGTTTCCACTTCCTATAATTTTATATTAAAAATACTGGGTAAAAATGACAACTCTGCATTTTTGTTCATTTCTTTTTACCACCAATGTGGAGTCAAACAAAATTCACACTGAAAAATATTTCTTATGCAGCCTTTTGTTTGGGATTATCTTGGCCACTAGATTCAGATAGTAAGACATGACACATCTTTAATGGGGAACAGCACTGCCTGTCCAAAGAGGTGGAAAAGATGGTCACAAATGGCTCTGTCTCAGGTTTACCTTCCTAGTGTAGCTGTACTGTCTTTCAAAGGCTCATATTGCTACTTCCTATGAAAAGTGATGGGCAGAGAGGAAGCAGCATTGCATCTTTACATGGCGGGTGGAGGGGGAAGATTAAGGGAAACAGGTAACACTAACAAAAAGATACTGCTAAATGTTACTACTATACTAGATACTGCTAATCTCTTGAGAACTAAGAAAGAAGCAACACTTGCTGGAAGAAGAGTATTGGAGAAAAAGTAAACTTCTGGAGGAAAAATGGCTTTCATTTTGAAATCTAATTACAACCAGTACAGAAACTTTAAAAGTTGCAGGAGACATTTCAAAACAAGATGGCCAGTCCTGACTTAGCCACCACAGAGGGATATATTGCATACAAGGTCTCTCTAAAACACTAAAAACACCAAGAAGACAAAGTAAGGCTTACACATCATTAAGTTCAGCTACTCTTCCCAGAAACTCTTCATAGGTTAGGAAACCACTTTCTTGAACCAAAGAGGCATGCTTTGCTACTTTTTCTGGCAACTTGTTAATTACAGTTTGTGTGTGGTTTGAAATTTGTTGACCCATGGTTGAAGTTCTTCACCTCAGTTCCGTAGAACGAAGTTCTCATTCACTTGCAGAGTCTCTGCTAAAAATATTTTAGAGTTACATTTGTGTGCTTTACAAATGGTTACTCTCTCATTTTCTTTCAGTGTAAGAATTTAACTACCCACTACACAGTCTAATTATTCTACAGTGACACAACTTGAACAGTCAAAGCAGAACATTTAGAACAGACTGGAATGTGGCATTAACAGCTTATAAAAAAAGTACTATTTTGATTACAGCAATGCTTATATTAAAGTGAGATAATTCTTTATGCGGTTTCTTCAGCAGCTCCAACACACATATAGATATGTAAATCCAGTGGAATGGAAAATGAAATTTTAAGATGACAGTGATAATTTATGACAATTTTTGTTTGTCCTAAATATTTGTGCATGTGAAAGTCAGGATGTCTATAAATAAGCATATCAATGTTTGTTTATACACAGACATTACATCAGGAATTAGCTTTCTTACATCAGACTGACACTGGCAGATCAAAATAACTCACAGCATTCTTAAACTGGTAAGCCAATGAACGCCATCAGTGCAAATCAATTTAGAAACCTATCTGCACAAACCACTCAAATTCAGGATGTATTACAGAACTGACTTGCTCAAATATCTCCAACTTAGCTTATTTTAACCTTCCCTTACACCCGTATCTTTTTCCCCAAGAAGTCTGTGTAAGGATCTACTCTATGTCTTCTGATTCTGAGTCTTCATCCATTCATTCATATTTTCTCCTTGAGCCCTCTCATTTGGCATTTCTTCAAAACTCCTCTTGGCTCTTTGTCTCAAAATGGCACAGACATGCAAATTAATTCTGTTTGTACAGAGTTCATAGTTTGTAATGCAAACCAAACCAGTACTTTCACACCATTTTACGACTTATACAGAGAGAGGTCTGCAATGGCAAGCTAATTACAAAGTATCAGCCTTAACTTAAACACTGAATATCTGACATTAGGTACCTTACAAACACTTTATGAGAGAGATACTGCAGAAAAACAGATCTTCATCCTGCGTGTACAACTATATAGCTGCATTTGGGCATCAAACTGCCCAGGAACACAGTCTACAGCTACAAAGATCTTGCCCCAGTGTAGGGAAAACAGAGCACACATGAAGTGTTCTGGTATTTCACACAAAAGAATAAACTTCCAATTTAACGTTGGAATTTTGACCAAATTCTGTTCGTAGACACCTGTGTTCTCACTCAAGTGACATTTCTCCTTCCAAACAGCCCTCCAATAACCTCCTCTCCCCTATCCTAGGCCTCGTGTTTGCTGAGCATACACCCAAAAGATACACTTGACTCACAACCTCTCCGCAGCATAATCTTTGATGCTTTGAACACAGTTCATTCCTTATCTTCTGGTTTCTGTGGCTGAAAAGCCACCTTCCTGTGGAAGCGAAGTGCCGCGTGTGAGCCTACTGAACTAGTGAGATCCTACCACATAAAAGTTTGGACAAAAACAACTCTGCAAAGATGCTTGCAAAGTGTTTCCTTTGGTGCAGTCCTCAGGATCAGCAATACCCAAAGCTATACCCAGATAAACCGGATGTACCATCAGGCCTCTCCGAAAGGAGGGGACGAGGATATGGGCGCTGCCGACCGCTCCCAACGCCCCGGGCACGGCAGCTGCCTTCACCTCAGAGTTTAACCGCATCCGAAGGCCGCGCTAGAGACGGGCCTCACGCACAAGCCCGCCTGCGTCACACCCGCACCCCCACACGCCGTTTCCTACGGTAACCCCTAACCGACCCTTCGCGCCCCGACGGACGCGGCAGCGAGGCCCGGCTGAGGCGGGCAGCCGGGCTTTGCTCGAAACAAAAAACACCCAGCGCCTTCGCCCCGCCCGGGCCTCCCGCTTCCCCCAGGGCTCCGTGGCTGCGGACGAAGAGGGCCCAGCCAGCAAACCTCACCCCAGCGCCCCGGCATCCTGCTCGCCGCCGCCGCCCCACAGCGACCCGGCCGTCAGCTCCCTGCGCAGGCGCAAGGGACAGCGGCGGCGATGGCGCCTGCTGCTGGCGCAGGTCGGTGACGCCAGCGCGCAGCTAGCGCGTTTGCGCGGGCATAGCGGGCGCCGTCGTGGGGGGGTAGGCCCCAGGAGGAACCCCTCTGGAGGGACCTCCCCCCGGAGGGAACCCCGGCAGGTGTAGGCCGGGGAGAGGAGAGGAGATAAGGAGGGAGGAGAGAAGGGGGAGGAAAATGGAAGAGGGAAAGAAAAAAGGGAAAGGGAAAAGAAGGAAAGGGAAAGGGAAAAGAAGGAAAAGGAAAGGGAAAGGGGGAGGTGAGCCGAACCGAGCCGGTATTGGCGGGGCCGTGCCGGCCTTCCTCGGCGCGACCCGGGCTGGAAGAGCATTACGCACATGAGAGTCGACGGTCTCGCTGTGGTTGAGCGGAGCAGAGCCCGCCCCGAGCATCCTTTCTGTTGTGCAGTAAGGATGTTGTACACAGCTGTTTTCTTGTAAAAAAAAAAAGCCCCATAATTGCTCGAATCATCAACACGGGGTAACATTGCTGCAAACGGGCCATATTGTGTCCTCAGAAGGTTGCTTTGTACTACTGGGCAGCTCAGCTTTCCCAGCTTCTGAAGGGACACAAGACTGCCTGTACTATCCATTCTTCTGTGAGCTCTAATAAACAGCAGCTTAAATGATACTTCTTGGGGTCTGAGTGCCTACCATGGTGGATCACCACAGGCAAGAACTGCTACTGCTGTAACTACTACTACTCCCTGCTGTAACAGGTGAGGAAGAGAGCACCCATCAAGGTGAAGGATGTGAGAGCTAGATGTGTATGGCAAAGGTCAGTGGTGACTGACCTTTTGGCAAAATAACCCAACACCGTAAATAATAATCTGTTTAAGAACAGAAATCCTAGAACATCCTCTAGGTCATCTGCATCCTGATGCTTGAGTATTTAATTCTAGAGGCTTGTTGTTTTGATTTTCATAATTCTTTTAATTTAAAGGGGAGAAAAGGAGTAGTACTTCCCCTTCCTGCCCACGTCTGTTTACACACAGACAAACGCACTTCCCATGACAAAGGCAACCCTGTATTCCAGACAGGGACTGGGTTGGACTGGGAACCTCACTGTATTTCCTGCAGGCCAACCAGCCCTTTCGCCTAAGGTCAGCAAACATCTGTAACCTCAGTGTGGGAATCTGGGTAGTGTTACTGTCAAATGACTAATGCGAACTGTGATCTCCTCCTAGGGGAATGAATTATTTGTCCAAGACACTTAAGCACAGTGCCATTTCTGAGACATCAATGAACTCCATAGCTCTTGAGAATGTCTTGTAAAGAAAGCGCCACACTTGACAGAAGTCAGAGATTTAAGAGAAATCCTTCATTAATTTTCTGCTACTACTGGTTAATGGTTTGGGGGTTTTGTCACTTTTTATCTAGGACTTAAATAAACATTTCCTGTTTGCTTTGTAGTGGTACATCTCTTGCAATTCTATTAAATGCTAAGCAAGAACGTTTTGTACTCTAATGCGAATGTAACAGTAGTACTCATTATATACAGAGAATATCAAATGCAGTACTTGTTGATTAGTCTTTACAGATGCCTTCTACTACTTACAGAACAATGTAACAGGTTCCTTTTAGCCTTTGAAGTGTTGGCATAAATTGTGCATTAGAAAGGAGGGGCATATCAAACTGTGTGCATTGGCCAGGTGTCAGAGTGAAGGTTGGGACGAAAGCTAGCTGAGTTTTTAAGGTATGTGATAAAACAAGACATTTACAGGTTAAGGCAATATCCTATTATATTAGGTAACATACATTGATTTTTTTAGAAGGCAAATACTATGGGGTGGAGGGAAACACCTTATTTAGATCTAAAATAGAAGCAAAAAACTTCCAGCTGGAGTGGAAATAGAGAAAATTTTTCTGAATTTCTTTAGACATGAATAGACAATCTGAAATAAAAGGAAGTTCATACCTTCTGGATTCTACCTGCATCAGAGGTAATATTAGCAGTATCAATTAAGGGAAGTGATAGATAATTATCTCTTGGTGGAGAGGGAAAGAATAAACAGGTAATGTCTAATATCTAAAACATGGAAAAGAGAGTCAGAAGGGAAATTGTCACAAAAAAGTTCAAAATTACCTGGAATCTGCTCATGCTGCCTGTGTCCTTAAACCCATTTGCTTAAGGACACCATCATATCAAGTGCTGGCTGTAGCCCTTTGTGGTGGCCTTATTCCTGCTGTCTACTTTCACTGCCTGTACGGCACACAGCACTTTCATTCATGTTACCAACATACATGTCATTGCTGCAGTATTTTGCAAGGAGAAGCATTACTTAACTGTGTGGGAAGGCTCTATCTAGTGCTTTCCTCTGTCGCACACTGTACTGCTGAAATTCTGTTGATGGACATCTGAAATTAGCATTTCTTAGACCTGTACTGGCTCAGTCCTTCTGTAGTATTATGGCTTTAATGGCAGTGGTAGACTGTGTATCAACACAGGCCAGAGTCTTGGAGCCATGAAATATTTCTGAGCTATCAAAAAAAAAAAGAAAAAAGACAAAAAGAAAGCTCTGCTATTAGCAATGCAGTATAACTCACTATCTAGTATCCAGTGGAATATATAACCACCGGCCAATTTCTAAATTTCTCTGAATAAAAAATAGTTCATAACCCAGTATCCTAGACTATAGAAAACACAATATAGGTGAGCAGTTCTATTGCTGTTTCATGTAAGACTATGTTTTTCAGGCTGCTGGATCTAAAACGAAACTTTCTTTCCCATAATAACCTTCTTCACATACAAAAATAAATTATCCAAACCATTTATTCAAAAAAAATTTGAAAAATTGCTAGCATTGCTCTTTTATAACAACTGATTATTTCTGAACATTAAGGTTATCTGAGCTTTTTACTGTGAGACAGTTTTAATAAGAATAAACTTTTCAAACAAACATATCTACCGTACTTTATTTTTTTATGAAGTACTGTAAATGTCCTATACCACTGGAGATCTTTATTATGAAAGCCCCACTTAAATCTACGTAAAAGATCTTAAATATAACTGTTGAGATACAGTTAAATTTCCCCCCATCAAATATCTGATGCAGAAGAATGACACAGGTTTTAATAAATAAAATATTGAATTATGATACTATGAAGATACCCAAGAAAGTTATACAGTGCTCTGTGTTTATAGACTTTGGCACCTTTGTACCCTTCCTTGGGTATTTGCATGACAGTCGGTGGGTTGTTTGATACTTTTACTCACTTGTGAACAGACTTATTTCTTCTGTTTGT
Source organism: Micropsitta finschii (assembly GCA_034783455.1). Classification (NCBI taxonomy): domain Eukaryota; kingdom Metazoa; phylum Chordata; class Aves; order Psittaciformes; family Psittacidae; genus Micropsitta; species Micropsitta finschii. The sequence continues at coordinate 9,019 of JAVHNF010036001.1, forward strand.
AAACAGACTTTTTAAAAAAGATAAGCAACTACTTAATGGAAATAAGATAATCGACATTAAGTTAGCAGAGATCTTCCAGCCAGGCAAAAAACCCGCTATTCATTACATACTGAACTGAATTCTGTGCAAATAGTTAACACACTGCATGTCATTAGTATCAGATTCCTCACTCCTTCTTTATTAAAGATGAAAGATGAGCTGCATCATGGATATTTTATTTCAAGTAAATAATATTCCATATTCTTCTGCAACAGTATTTATAGATAAAGATGTAATTATAAAAAAAACCCCCAGGTTTTCATATGTTAAGATAGAGAAAATATTCATGAGTATTTACAATCACCCATGTTGAAATGCATTGTGAAGTTCAGTGTACTTCATTTTGTATTTCTGTCAAGCAGTATACGTTCTTCCACTTAAACTTCTGCTTCTAGACATTGTACTGTGGCCTCAGGCTTGGTTTTAGACTCTTCTGTATTTTTACCATTCTTCGTTTCCTGCTCAGCAGCTTTGTCATTTGCCTTAGCCTCTTTAAGAGCAGTTGTTTCAACCATTTCTTTTTGCTGATTCTTGTTTGAAAATGGGAAGGTTTTCTTGTACCTTTGAACAGAAAAAAAGGATAGTAAAGCAGAAACACAGAATCACAGAATCACAGAATCCCAAGGGTTGGAAGGGACCTCAAAAGATAGTTTGATAGCATCACTCAAGAAATAAAGTGAAAAATACAGAGAATTAACTTTCTTTGCCATACTGAAGCAAAAGTCTCACAGAGAATAGTGGCATGCTAGATCTTTGTGCTTTCTCAAGCAGAGTGCTTTTTAAAGTAATATTTTTGTATTTTTCTTAAAAACAGACAATGTATATTCAGGATTCATGGTATGTAACAATAAAGCTATCTGGGCTGGGATGTGAGAAATGCACACAGCTTTCTGATACGATTTAGTGATGCACTGTGTTGAAAATCTTTGCACTTGATAAATGAGCTCAGTTGTTTTTTTTCTGAACACAATCATAGTCCGAGAATAAAAACCTTGAGTCTGACATAGAAAAAAACCAAGAACACCGCATAAACAGACTTGTCTACAAACAGGTGGACACTTCAGTGTTACCATTTGTCACACTTGGAAATGTTTCAAGCTAGGTATGATTTACTAATCAAAACTAGGCAATATTTGTCTTTGGTTCCTTTTCTAAGGCAGGGAATGGCAACAGCAACAATAAACTTTGTTTGCATAACAGCAGGGTTTAAGATTTTGTTCTTTGTGCTAAACTGCTATTACCATTAATTCTCTGCTCTTTAGCTATATATTTAAAATATTCACTGGTTGTACTCTAGGAGTTAAGTCAGTCCAAGAGAAAAAAAAAATAATAAAGCAATAAAGTACTTACTTTTTGATATAGCAGACTGCTAGAACAACTGAGATAATGAAGAAGATGACTGCCAGTACAAGAAGTGCAGTAGGGATACCTGGAGATAAAAGTGGAGTAGTTTTTATATGTGCTTAATTCTGACTTTCTAAAGGCTCATGAGCACAAATCCAGATTCTTCTAAAAACAGTCTAGAGTAAGAAGTACATAAACATCAACTCAATAATAGAGGCATTAGGAATCTCACAAGGTTAGTTTATACTACAGCTCATTTTCTTCAAAAGACTAAATCCAGATATTTAGGTAATCCCTGACAGATGTTTGCCTAACCTGCTTGTGAGAGGGTTTTTACAACTTGCCCAGAGAACACATTTTTGTGATTAACTGTCCTTACATTTATAATGCTTTTTCTCATATTTAGTCCACTTCTCAGTGGTTGAATGTTAGAATTACTTATTTACAGTTCATATCTCAAGAACACTTCCATATTTGGAGAACAGCAGTTCTTAAAACTTTCTTGGCTTCTATTTTTTAAGAGCCTGGTGAGTGTTCCATTATTAATCTGAGCACATAGTGTTTGCTAATACATTTCTCAAAAATGTATTCATCCCAAATCCCATTAAGCAGAATAAGCTTCCACCATTTCATATTAAAATATTAACAAAAAGTTTAAGATAAGACCTTACTTCTACTTTAAAATTATTTAAAGATCCTCTGTCTTATAAGCTTTGCTTTTGCAAAACCCTAACACTCATATTCTGTGGATGCTGGAGTAGCAAACAAAAATAACAGTAAACAGTTTTGCTACTAACATCTGCCTAAGTAGCACTTCTGATTAAATAGTTACCATAACCAGCCTTTACCTCCAAAGACAACAGCATCGTTCTTAAAAGCAGCATGGGAAGTATAATTAGGAGAATCAATTGGTGAGTATTCCTCTGGCATTTCTGTAGTAGTCCTCTCGGTTGGCAATATAGTTTCAGTTATACATATTACACGAAATTTTATATTTTTCAGGGTTTGTTCTGACTCAGTCACATTGGGCACTGCTGTGACGTTCTCAGTCAAATCAGAGCCTGAAGATGCAGTTAAGTCTGTTGGTGCACTTGATGAAGGTTGCATGGTTGTAGCTGGATCTGGTATACATGAATTAATCTGAACATCTGCAGCAGGGAAAAGAAATATCTAGGAGTTGTGTTGGATGTTAATTTTGTACTTACTGTACACACATTTATTGACATTGTTCCTCAGTCATTACCTTCTGGAAATTATTCACAAAAGCCTTACCCAAATCAGGCACACCTATTTCAAACATGGGGCTAAACCCCAGATTACCTACCTTCTATAATTGCTCACATAGTTAAACACTTTTTTGAGCATGTGCAGTGTTCATTTTATAAATGCATACCAAGATTCCTTAGAAAAGTACTTAGAATAATAATGCATATAAAAACAACAGGATGACATCCTGCAGAGCAGGAGCCTTACCTACAGATCCAAGATTAAAAAATATTTCTATTGTATTACATGTATGTTCAAAACATATGCATGCACTCTTGATACTTGGAAAACTATGATTTAATGGAGAGAAAAGCAGCCCATAAAACTTTCAAGTAAACCAGGCACCAGTGTGTGATAAAAAAGTGACACAATTCTAATAGGGGCTAGAAAGAAACAAACTTCAGGCACATTCTGAAATTCAGTCATTTAAATGATGCAGATGTTGTCTATGTAAAGGTATGGGTGCAAGTGGACTTCTACATGTAAATGAAAAAGCTGAGTTCTGAATCAGGCTCATGTGAAAATGTGAAGTTTTCTATATTCTGTAAAGCTATAAAAACTTCACTGAAGTAGCAAGCAGATTACAACATAAATAACAGGGAAATGATGTAGGTACTGTTCTCTAAATGAATCCCCACGAGAAGCCTGATGACGCAGTTACATTCGCAGAATAAAAAGCTAAATGGCTTTTTACTTTTTCCGCTATAGTTTTCAAGTGATTTTAGCATTTCTTTGGCACGAAGAAAAATTGACAGAAAAGGCTTCTGCCAAATATTTTTTGGTAAGAAATGCCCAGAATAGCCAACAGTTAGGCAAATAAGATAAAGTGCAGAATAAACCTGATGTTAAATATACATTATTTTCTAACCAGCAAGCTTAACTTTCTTCACATACTGTAATAGCAAACAAAGCAAATAATTTGGAATTACTTGCTACTTCCTTAGCATTAGCCAACCTACTTGACATCTCTCATGCAGAATGACA